>JAACNH010000639.1:100749-165446 GCA_019447015.1 Hymenochirus boettgeri | reverse complement strand
GTAAATAAAGATCGATTTCGGTAACCCTCGAAAACAAGAAACGAATGCTGAAGCTCGAAAACAGCCCGATCGTGAGGAAAGGTTCAGGGAGATTCGATAAAAGTTCTTATCGTTAAAAATTACCCCAACCAATCAGATGTTATTTAATATTTGAAAGCTAACATCTGATTGGTTGGGGTAAAATTAGCACCATTTTAGATGATAAGAACTTTTATTGAATCTCCCTGATAGTGTTTAAATGAGTTACGGTTCTATTTCCAGGTTCCCCAGACATTCCCCGGGTCCCTGTGTTATTTACAGTCACCTACTATTACTATTTCATCCTTAAAATCCATAAACACTTTTTTTTCCTTTTTTTTTTTTCGTTTTCGAATCTTCGGACAAACATCTCTAGTTACAAATCCACGTAATAAACCCGTAAAAATAACACTTGGGGGTGCGGGCAGATAACCGACAAGTCGCCAGTTCTTTGTTTTAAGGGTGGACCTGCGTTTTAATAGGCCAACTAGAGCCAGTTATACACGTAATCATGTTTATAATCCAATCAAATGGTCTTATGTTAAGACCTGGTCATTTGCCACTTATTGGCACTTTATTCCATTCATTTCCAAGCAGACATTTAATGATTATTGCCCCTGTTATCTCTCCTTCTGGCAAAGGTTGACAACTCCCCCCTGCCCAATGGGGAGTAATAATTCTACAGGTAACTGACAGTTTGTAACAGTTCTGTTAGGCTGACTGGCTGTCAGTTATTTCATTCCTATTTACAATAATAATACACAATACAATAATAGTACAATGGCTGTGACATTAGCACATCAAACTCATCATCTTTACAGTGCGGTCCGCAGCCTTTATTAATGGGGGAATGGCCTAGGATGGGGACCTAACCCTTATGGTTGGTCGTCTCCTCTTCTTATCTGTAGTTAGGATTCCTCCTCCTAAAGCTTGGAGACCATAAAGACCGACTGATTGGTTGGTTGTATGTGTCAAAAAAATAATAAAAGAAAGTGATCGCCTCACCAGCTTTCGCCAATGGGACAACCCACTTTGGTTTATTAAGTGATTGACTCACCAGCTTTCGCCAATGTGACAACCCACTTAAGAATGTCTTTACTTGAAGGGAACCGAAGTACCCGAAGGAAACGCGGAGACCCACTTCAAGCTTGGGAGAGAACATTCAAACTCGGGTGCAGATGTGTCCAAGGGTGGGTATGCACCACAAGGACCAGAGCTGCTATATGTTTTGGATTGTGGGGGAAACCGGAGTACCCGTGTGGGGGTTGGAGGGACCATGGCAGAGCTGGACAGCTCCTAGATAGACCCACATCTCGGATGTCTGCTTCTCAGTTACAAGTTCTGCTGCCTAACTCACCGTGACAGGGACACTAGAAACCCATAACAGTGCAGTGTGTGGGGCCCTCCTACATTCAGTAGGCCAACAGGTCTATAATGGGGGATTTATTACCCAGCCACAAATTCATCCTACCAAACCCATTTAGATTGTTCCAACTTAAAAAAACCCCAGAGACAAAGGGGGATCTCACAGCAACCCAACCCGGCACACAAACCGAGCAAGCTACAGCAGCCCCCTGTGTTTGCTAGTGTGAACATTGCCTAGTGTAATAGTGTACAGGCAGCTTATCATATATTACATTCATTGGTTCTGCCCAGCGCTGATTTCAGCCAATGGGTGCACAACAAACTGTGCAATTGACATAATACCTAATGCAAATGAACTTCTGTTCTATGGGGGGGGCTAGACCAGCCAAAACCAAGCGGACGGCCGAAGGACACTAGACAGACCCGAACCAAGCGGAGGGCGCAGCGACACTCGACCAGACAAACAACAGATGGAGCAGGCAACTAGGCCGAGACTAAACCCAACTGCGGACGCGAAGGACAGGAGCCCAGGACCAAAACAATGCGGACGGCGCAGACACTAGGACCAGACAAACCAATCATGGATGGCGCAGGACACATAGGCCAGACTAAACCAAGCGGGCGGCCGCAGGAACTAGACCAGACCAAACCAAGCGGACGGAGGCAGGCCACTAGACAGACCGAACCAAGCGGAGGGCGCAGACCCAAGACAGGCCACACCACGCTGCGGACGGCGAAGGACACTAGACCAAACCAAAGCGGACGGCGCAGGAACTAGACCAGACCAAACCAAAGCGCCGGTGCAAGGACATAGACCAGACCAAAACAAGCGGACGGCACGAATTAGACCAGACCAAAACCAACAAGCGGCGGGACGCAGGACACTAGACCAGACAAACCAAACGACGGCGCAGACACTAGACCAGACCCCAAACCACGCAGACGGTTTGAAAGACATAGAACCAGACAAACCAACGCGGGACGGGAACGGAACTCGACCAGACCAAACCAGCGGACGGCGCCGGACACAGACCAGACCAAACCAAAACGGACGGTGCGGGACATAGACCAAGACCAAATCAAGCGGACGGCGCAGGACACAGACCCAGACCAAACCAAGTGGACGGGAGGCCACTCGCCCGACCAACCCAACGTGGCGGCGCCAGGACACTAGCCCGACCAAACCAGAAGTGGACCGGCGCAGGAACTAGACCAGACCAAACCAAGTGGACGGGCAGGACACTTAGACCAGACTAAACCAATCGAATCGGACAGGCAACTCGACAGACTCACCCAATCGGATATAAAGGAACTTGACCAGACTTTAATAATTGGATGAATACAAGACACTAGACCAGACTTAACTCAGCATGCGGGTATTTAAATGTGCACATCCTAAATTCACAACGTATAAAATGTAAATAAATGATCAGCACCAAAACGCACAAAACAGCCCCTGCGTAGTACAAGGATAAGCAAAGCAGGAAACTGGGATATTAACATAACAAAGAAAGAAGAGGCAAAACACATTGATTTAAAGGGGAAATAATAAATAACATGCTTTTAAAGGGATTAATCTTAAAGGGATTCTCGTCCCACAAAAACAGCTTCGACAGAAACTCCAGATCACTTATAATCTCTGGTCCACCCTCATCTGTAAAAATGAATTGGTGTGGAAGATTTCACCATGGAACATTTACACATTTTATCTTTCAGTGCTAAATCATATTCGGACAAACTCTTGCAAACCACACTTTGTTAAGTGCTCACTCTGTCGAGGATCATTCGATCAGCTCACTAATGTCAGGGGAACGAGCCATTGTTCTTCCCTATTGCAGCGTCATCATCATCCTGCCTGAAGGTGGCATAAATATGATACGATCTGGACGGTGGAAAAGCTTTAAGCATCTTGAATTAAAGGCGGAACTGTGTCCAAAAAAATGATTTAGGTAAATTGATAGAATTGCTCTCTGTGAGAAATTTTGCAATTTATTTGCATGTTTATTTAAAATAGTTTGAAGATATTGAAATTTTTTGTGTGTGAATGGCAGCAGCATCACCAGGTCCCTGCACTCTGACTCAAAAACAGTCAGTCAAGTCTGCCCAGGGGTCTCCTCCCCTTTGTCAGGTAGCTGTGACGAACTCTGACAACACCCAATCGTGGAACAGGCCTTATCAGGCAGAGTGAGAAACTCTGCTGAAAGGGCTGTTTTAATAGTGAGAAGAAGGGCTTATAGAGTCCTTACCTCTCTGCAGGCTTGCAGTCTTCACACGCAGGCAGAGCAGGGGAGGGACTTCTGTCAGAGGAGGGACTTCCTGTCTCCCTCAACACAGAGGGAGTCTGAGGGTGTGCTCGCGGCGGCATGTGCAGGAGAAGCCTTCGGAATGTTCACATTGTCAGCCTCCCACCCCGATTACAGGGATGTCCCCCTTCTAAAAACTTTTTTAGCAATGTAGTGGATTACCCCCAACCCCCAAAAAAGTATAATTAGAAATTCAAATCGCTCGCCGTCTTATTACACCTCCTCGTCCCTCCGCTGTTCTGAGTCAGCTTCCCCTGCATGCCGGAACTGCAAGGCAGGGGGCCCGGACAGGCAGCGCGGCATTGAGTGGCAGCCAATCCACGCGCGGCTGCCAGAATGAACACGGGTGGAACGAGGTGTGGTGTAATGTAAAGAGGAGAGCGATGTTGAAGTAAGATAATTAGAGCGGTGGTGGTGTGGGTGAGGGTATCCCTGCAGTGTGGCTCAGCTTTTTAAAGTACCACTACTGCCAGCACGAAGGATCGGAGGAGGCGAGGGGAGGGAGAGAGGGGGGAAAGGGCTCTACTGAGCATGGCCTCATACCTGAGAGGCTAGACAAGCTCAGGCCCAGAAGAACCCTGACCGCTCCTACCCCAGCAGTCCTGCCACATGTGCAAGAGGCAGAACAGGAGAACCCAAGGACACAGGAGTCAGGTAAGGATTTTTTTATTTTTACAGTGGCGCCCGTCGTTGGTTTAAAAATGTAGTTTGGGGGGTGGGACACGCCCTGTAAACTTTGGTCAGTATTTTTTATATCGGTGTGGAGAACATAGAGAGTGGTTGATGGCGCGATTTAAAGGTAGTAAACTGCGCCCTTTTCAATTTACACTCAACTTGTTTGGAGACCCAGTTCCCTTTAAACACTACATCAACATTATAGTGTATATGGGTAAAACATGGACAATGTTGCCCCAAGTGACCGATAAAAGAAATACCGGTCAGTCAGTTAGGTCAAAAAAACTGCTAGGAATCTTACAGGAATGTGACTCCACAGGACGACCGCAGGATCCTCGGTGATTTCTGGGGTTCTGATTCAGATGACATACACCGTGTTTATGGTGACGCCAGAAACACAAACCACACTGGAAATGTTTTGGCACAACCAAACGATGATTGACAACAAAATCTCAATCGTGTGTACCAGCCTTGTATAGAAGCCCCTTCATTCACATTCTGTAGTGAGTTAGGACACAGTCCTCTAATATATTTATTGACTCATCACAAATGTCCACAATCGGCTTATATGAAGGTCATGCAAATTCACTACCTGGGACCCCCAAATATAAGCCACTGGCACGCAAAATATTCATATTCATGTAAATTTTAAAAAAAGTCGCCCCTATTTTATTTATATAGCACAGGGGTTTTGTCCACTCATCACACAAGGGGCCATGATACCATGGTATCTAGGGGAAGTTAGTATCTATGGGGGTATTGTACCATTATATAAGTAAGTAGGGTTTATACCATGGATCTATGGGGGAATGTTACCGTATCTATTGCGGGGTATGACCATTATCTAAGTAGGGTTCTAATCATGCATCGATGGAGGAATGTACCCTTCTATTAAGTAAGTAGGGTTTTAACCATGTATCTTGGGGGAATGTACTATCTATGTAAGTGGTTCTATATCAGTATCCTTGGAGGAAATGTACCATCTATATAAGTAAAGGGTCCTATACCATGTATCTATGGGGGAATGTACGATCTATGTAATTAGGGTTCTATATCATGTATCTATTAGAGGAATGTACCATCTATAAAGGTAAGTAGGGTTCTATACCATGTATCTATGGGGGAATGTACCATCTATATAAGTAAGTAGGGTTCTATACCATGTATCTATAGGGGGGAATGTACCATCATATAATAGTAGGGTTCTATACAATGTATTCTATGGGGACGGGAATGTGACGAATCTCGTACGTAGGGTTCTATATCATGTATCTATTGGGAAGAGTATATATTGGGGTATGCCATCTATTAAAGTAAGTAGGGTTCTATACCATGTATCTATGCGGGGAATGTACGTCTGGTATGACCTCTATAGTAAGTGGGTTCACCTATCAATGATACATTGGAGGAAATGGTCCCATCATATAAATGGAGGTTTATTTATGCTATGGCGAGGAGACGCTCCATATAGGGTTCTCTAACCATATCTGATGGGAGGAATGTACTCATTATGTAAGTAGGGTTCGTATACCTGTATATATGGGGGAATGACCATCTAGGAAATAAAGAAGTAGGGTCCTATACCATGTATAGGGATGGGAATGAAGCGTACTATCATAGAACGAGAGGTTCTATTACATGTATTATGGGGAATGTACCATGTCGTATAAGAGTAGGGTTCATAGCAGTAGCCTATGATCTATTTGGGGAAGGTTACCATCTATATAAGTAAGTGTTATTGGTCTCTATACCATCGTACTATGTGGGAGGTGAATGTACCTTATATAAGACACATAACTAGGGTTCATATACCATATCTATGGGGGCCCGGATGGGAAGTACGATCTATGTAAGAGGGTTCTATATCATAGTATTATTGGGGGAATGTACCATCTATATAAGTAGTGAGGGTTCTATTCATGTATATATCGTGGGGGGAATGTACGTCTATATAAGTAAGTAGGGTTACTATACATAGTATCTATATGGGGAAATGTACCAATCTCTATGATCAAGTAAGGGGGCTTTCTATATCATGTATCTCATGGGGGAATGTACCGTGTCTCCACTACAGAATTAAGGGTTACGGATTCTATGGGAAATTACAATGGTATAAGTAGTGTTTTGGAGTCCGTATCTAAGGGGTAGGATAACCATCTATAAATAGGATACATTAAGTCCCGGGAACCTTCGTGTAATAAGATAGGGTTCGTATACCATGCTATGGAGCATGTATCATTTGTGGGTTTAGCGATCTATGGGGGGAATCCATCTATAAAGTAGCGGTTATCCAGAATAGGTGGGGACTGAGTGACTATACTACAGTAGTATTTTATGACTGTCTATGAGGGGAAAGACGATCTGATTAAGCGTCTATATCAAAAAATCATAATGGGGAAATGTACACTAGATAAGTAAAGAGTCAAATAATAGGGGAATACGTCAATATAAGAATAGTATATACGCTAAGGGGAATGTACACATATAAGCCCTGGCGGTTAACTAATGAGTATATGGGAAGGTAAATGAATGATAAAGAAGTGAGAAAAAAAAGTAGGCAAGATGAAAAATTTAAATAGAGGTATATCATGTAAATGCTAGATATAAAGAGAATTGAAGTATTTAAAGGAAGAGTTTACAAAGTGAAGGATATACAATTGAGTCTCCAAGTAAATGTGTCCCCCACCACACTCCAACTTCAATCACTAAAAAAAGGAATGAAACCTAAAATAATAGTTAATACTCATTTGAACGAAATGGAGGAAACTGACAATATATAATAAGTAGGTACAATAAAGTATGATGAAAAAAAGGCGGAAAAATGGAACCATCTGAATATTATAATAAGTGGCTAAAACATGATGATGGGAATGAACCGTCTATATAAGAAATAAGGGTTCTATAGCCATGTATCTCTATGGGGATGATTTTACCATCTATATAAGCGTAAGTAGGGTTCTATAGATCATGTAAACTATGGGGGAAATGTCCTCTATATAACGTAAGTTAGTGTTGTTTTATACCATGATTTATGGGGGAAGAACGTCATATACGTAAGTCGGGTTCTATATATGTATCTATGGGGGAAATGAACCAAACTATATATGATATTAAATAATAGGGGCCTACTACATGTATTTATGGGGGAATGAACCGTTTACTAAGTAATAAGTTTCTATACATGTATCTATATGGGGCATGACCGTTCTATATAAAGAAGGTAGTGGTCTATACCATGTTATTGTGGAGCCGGGTTGAGGGGGGAATGTACCATTATATAAATAAGTAGGGTTCTATACCATTGCTTATGGGGGAATGTACGATCATATGTAAGCTAGGGTTCTATATAATGTATTATTGGGGGATCTACCCATCACTATAAGTAAAGTAGGGTTCTATTCCATGTATCTATAGGGGGGAATGTACCGTCTATATAAGTAAGTAGGGTTCTATACAATGTATCTATATGGGGTATGTCACATTAGTAGGAGGGTTCCTATATCATGTACTTATGGGGGAAGGGAACTCTATATAGTAATAAGGGTTCTATCCATGTCATCTATGGGGGAGAAAGTACCATCTATGTAAGTAAGTGGGTTATTATATCATGCATCTATTGGAGGCACTGTTACCATCATATAAGGAAGTAGGGTTCTACTGTTCTGTGGGGGATACTATCTATGTAAGTAGGGTCTATCTAGGTATTCATTGGGAGGAAGTACCATCTTATATAAGAATAGGGTCTATACTATTGATCTATGGGGAATGTACGATCTATGTAATAGGGTCTCTATATCATGTATCTATTAGAGGAAATGTTACATTATAAAGTAAGTAGGGTTCTATACCATGTATCTATGGGGAACTGTACCATCTCATATAAGTAGAGTAGGGTTTTATACCATGATCTATGGGGGACGTCGTCTATATAAGTAAGTAGGGTTCTATACCATGTAACTATGTGGGGAGGGAATGTACCATGTATATAAACTAAGTAGGGTTCTATACCATGTATCTATGGGGGATGACCGATCTATGTAAGTAGGGTTCTATATCATGTATCTATGGGGGAATGTACATCTATATAAGTAAGTAGGGTTCTATACCAGTTATGCTATAGGGGGGGAATGACCGTCTATATAAGTAAGTAGGGTTCTATTACATGTATCTATATGGGGAAATGACCATCTATATAAGTAGGAGGGTTCTATCTCATGTATTATGGGGGAGGGAATGTACGCTATATAGTAATAAGGGTTCTATACCATGTATCTATGGGAGGAATGTACCATCTTATAAGTAAGTAGTGTGTTACCAGTATCTATGGGGGAAATGAACCATCATATATATAAATAAGTAGGGGGCCCTATTATACCAGGTAATTATGGGGGAATGAACCGTCTATATAAGTATAAGGGGTCTATACCATGTATTAGGGGGGAATGTCCCATCTATATAAGTAAGTGTTGTGTATACCATGATCTATGGGGGAATGACGATCTTTAGAAGTAGGGTTCATATCATGTATCTATGGGGGATGAAACAATATATATCATATTATAAATATAGTAGGGGGCCTATACATTATTTTGGGGGAAGACCGCTTATAAAGATAAGGGTTCTATCCCATGTATCTATTAGGGGGCATAGCACGTCTATATATAGGAAGTAGGGTTCATACATGTATTATGGGAGAGGGATATGTATCAATCTATAAATAAGTAGGGCTTTCTATAACCATGTATCATGGGGGAATGTACGATCTACTGGAGTAGGGTTCTATATCATGTATCTATGGGGGAACTACCATCATATAAGTAAGTAGTGTTCTATCCATGTACATAGGGGGGAATGTACCGTCTATATAAGTACTAGGGTTCTGTACCATGTATCTATATGGGGTAATGTACCTACTATAAGTAAGGAGGGTTCTTATATCATGTATCTATGGGGGAATGTACCGTCTATCTATATAAGTAATAAGGTTCTATACCATGTATTCATGGGGGAATGATACCATTCTATAGTAGTCAAGAGTGCTTGATACACAGGTATCTATGGGAGGAATGTACCATCTTATAAGTAAGTAGGGTTCACTTTCATGTATTATGGAGGAATGTAACCGTCTATATAGTAAGTAGGGTTCTATTTCATGTATCTAGATGTGGGAATGTACCGTTCTATAAAGTAAAGTAGGGTTCTATACCATGTATCTATGGGGATGGCAATTCTATTAGTAAGTAGGGTTCTATTTCATGTATCTATGGAGGAATGTACCATCTATATAAGTAAGTAGGGTTCTATTTCATGTATCTATGGGGGGAATGTACCATCTATATATATAAATAAGTAGGGTTCTATTTCATGTATTTATGGGGGGAATATAACATCTATATATATAAAAAAGTAGGAGTCTATATCATGTATCTATGGTGGGGATATAACATCTGTATATGAGGGGGTATCTGTATATGAGGGGAATTTGTATATAAGGGGTATCTGTATAAGGGGTATTGTATAATGGTGGTTCTGTGTATCAGTATCGTATAAGGGGTATGGGTGATAAGGGGTATCTGTATAGTGGTATCTGTGTATAAGGGGTATCGTATTACACGGGGTACTGTATCTATGTACTACAAGGGTATATGTATATGGGGAACCATCTTACATAAGGGGGTAATCGTATAGGGGGGGGGTTTGGTAAGTGAGGTATCTATATAACGAGCTAGGTTCTCTCACCCTGTCCCAGTTGAGCCATTGCCACACGGCGGTGTCTAATTCCGGGTCCCCGGTGGAGTTGGGATTAGCAGGTTAGAGTTTACATCCCCTCCGGTCTCCCCCATGGTTCGGTCCCTAATTCTCACTCACTGCGCCGCTTCCTTCACAATCCCGCATAAGCCGAAGCAGTGGCACTGCGCTTGCGCAAAACTCTATCACGAAGCCCGCAGAGAGCATGCGCATGGTTTTCCTAGCGAACTCCATTGGCGCAGGCGCGATATTGCACGAGGCTTTGTTTACTGTTGAGGGTCACGTGGTGCTGTGTAGTTAGTCTCGGTCAGGGTCTCCAGGGGGCCAGCCGTTTATTATTTAGGGCCACAAACGGTCCTGGGCAGAAAAGTAGTACTAATGAAATACAATGAGATCCCAGCTTAAATAATAAAGAAATGGAAAATTATTTAAACTCAATCAGCTACTAAAGGTGGCATACATGTTAATGACCACGTAAACGTTACCGACACGTACCCCTTGCCGACACTTCGCACTACCCTTACGCACCAGTACACCTTACCGAACCGTACTACGCTTACGAACCGTACACCTTACAACACGACACACCACGTACCGACACCTACACCCCCGCAACGCACCCCCTTACCGACACCGTACACCTTACCACTCCCGTACACATTACCGACACCTTACCGACACCGTACACCTTACCGGACCCTTACGAACGCTACACCTTACCAACTCCGTACACTTACGAACCTACCGACACCGTACACCTACCGACACCATACCGACACCGTTACACTACACACTACCCTTACCGGACACCCAACCTTACCGTTCAGTCATATGTGTATGGCACCAGTCTATGATCCATAGATTGAGCATCTATGTGTATGCCTGTAGTCGGTAGGACTCGGTGATTATGCCACCGTTTGTTATGTCGTATCATTCATAGCTATGGTATGCCACGTGCATGTGTTGCAGTTATGTGTTGCATTAGCTGTGTAGGCACACTTCTAGTTAATGCAGTTATGGGCCATTTAGTTAGTGTATGGCCACGTAGTATGTATGATGTTATAGTGTTATGGCCACACGTAGTTCTGTGTATGGACACCTATTAGTCATGTGTATGGCACACGTATCGTATGTGTATGGCCATCGTTTATATGTAGTATATGGCATACGTTAGTCTATGTGTAGTGGCCACCGTTAGTCTATGTGTATGGCCACAGTTAGTGTAGTATGGCAGTATACCGTGTATGTAGTCTATCTGCAACTAGTACTATGTGTATTGGCCACCGTTAGTCATGGTGTATGGCCACCGTTTATAGCTTGTGTATGGCCAACCCGTATTAGTCTATTGTTGGCCACCTTTAGTTATGTGTATGGCCACCGTTCAGTATGTAAGGTGGCCACGTTCGTCTATGTGTATGGCCACGGTAGTTATGTGGTATGGCACCGTAAGTGTATGTGTATGGCCACCGTTATTCGTAAGTGTATGGCTCACCGTTAGTCTATGTGTGTGGCCACAAGTTATGTTGGTATGGCCACCGATTAGTCTAGTGATGCCCCTTAGTCTAGTGGTATGGCCACCGTAGTCAGTGTATGCCCGTTGCTTGGCGTTTTTTTTGGAGTTGTGATGGCCACCGTTAGTCTATGTGTATGGCCACGCTGGTATGGTCCCGTTAGTCTGGTTGGCCACCGTTAGATGTATTGTGCTGGCCACTTAGTCTATGTGTATGGCACCGTTATTACTCATGTGTATGGCACCGTGTAGTCTATGGTGTAGGACACCGTTTAGTCTATGTGTCTGGCAACCTCTAGTCTATGGTACTGGCCACGTTAGTTCATGTGAGTATGCCGTCCACCGGTCTGAAGTTAATGTATGTGTATGGCCACTTTTATCCACGTTAGGTCTTGTGTATGGCCACGTTACCTATTGTTATGTGTATGAACCACCGTCTACTTGTATGTATGTGTATGGCCATCGTTAGACTGATGGTGGATGGCCGTATCATTTTACTGGACCGTCTATATGTATGGCACGTTAGTCTATGTGTATGGCCACGTTATGTTTATATGTGGCCACGCGATTATGTGTATGACTAGCTAGTGTTGCACCGTTAGTCTATGTGTGATGGCCCACGCGTTAAGCTACGGTGTGGCCCACCATTAGTCTATGTGTACGGCCACGGTATGTATGTGTATGCCGCCATCGTTGATGTAAAGGGTATTGGCCCATCCGTCAGTCTAGTGTATGGCAACGTTAGGTATGTTCCAGTGTATGTGTATGGGCCCCCCCTTCGTCTATGTGTATGGCCATCATTAATCTATGTGTAGGCCACCCTTAGTCTTGTCTATATAAGTAAGGAGGGTTCTATATCATGTATCTATGGGGGAATGTACCGTCTATATAAGTAATAAGGGTTCTATACCATGTATCTATGGGAGGAATGTACCATCTATATAAGTAAGTAGTGTTGTATACCATGTATCTATGGGGGAATGTACCATCTATATAAGTAAGTAGGGTTCTATATCATGTATCTATGGGGGAATGTACGTCCTGATATATAAGTAAGTAGGGTTCTTATTCAGTATCTATGGGGAATGTACCGTCTATATAAGTAAAGTAGGGTTCTTATACCATGTACTATGGGAGGAAGGTGTACCATCTATTAAGTACGTAGGGTTCTATTTCCATGTACTTATGGAGGAATGTACCATCTATAAAGTAAGTAGGGTTTATTTCATGTATCTATGGGGGGAATGTACCATCTAATATATAAATAAGTAGGGTTCTATTTATTATCTTATGGGGGAATGGGGGGAATATAAACATCTATATAATAAAAAGTAGGAGTCTATATCATGTATCATGGGGGGACATTAACTCTGTAATGAGGGGGGTTATCTGTATGAGGGGAATTTGTATTAAGGGGTATCTGTTAAGGGGTATCTTATATGTGGTATCTGTGTATACAGATATCTGTATATAGGGGTATCCTTTATACAGTGGTAAGGTATAAGTCGGTATCTTGTATAAAGGGGTGTATCTGTATACAAGGGGTATCTGTATACAAGGGATCTGTTGATATGGGGAACATTTACATAAGGGTATCTGTATATGGGGGTTGTAAGTGAGGTGGGATCTAGTATGTAAAAAGTATAAAACGAGCTAGGTTCTTCAAACCCGTCCCAGTTGAGCCATTGCCCACCGGCGGGTGTCTATTCCGGGTCCCCGGTGGAGTGGGGATTAGCAGGTAGTAGTGTTACATCCCTCGGTCTCCCCCATGGTTCGGTGTCCCTACTTCTCACTCACTGCGCCGCTTCCTTCACATCCCGCATAAGCCGAAGCAGTGGCACTGCGCTTGCGCAAAACTCTATCACGAAGCCCGCAGAGAGCATGCGCTTGGTTTTCCTAGCGAACTCCATGTGCGCAGGCGCGATATTGCACGAGGCTTTGTTTACCTGTTGAGGGTCACGTGGTGCTGTGTAGTTGGTCTCTGTCAGTGTCTCCAGGAGGCCCAGCGTTTATTATTATTAGGGCCACAACTGTCCTGGGCAGTAATAATGAAATACAATGAGATCCCCAGCTTAAATAATAAAGAAATGGAAATTATTTAAACTCAATCAGTCTAATAAAGGTGGCATAACATGTTAATGACACCGTAAACGTTACCGGACCACCGTTTAACTACCTTACCGACACCGTACACCCGTACCGACACCCGTACACCTTACCGGACCACACGTACACCTTACCGACACAGTAACCTACCGACACCTTAACACGTACACCTTACCGACCTACCGACACCTCACCTACCGACACCTACCGACACCGTACACCTTACCGACACCTTACCGACACCGTACACCTTACCGACACCTTACCGACACCGTACACCTTACCAACTCCGTACACATTACCGACACCTTACCGACACCGTACACCTTACCGACACCTTACCGACACCGTACACCTTACCGACACCGTACACCTTACCGACAACCCACACCTTACCGTTAGTCTATGTGTATGGCCACCGTTAGTCTATGTGTATGGCCACCATTAGTCTATGTGTATGGCCACCGTTAATTTAAGTGTATGGCCACCGTTAATCTATGTGTATGGCCACCATTAGTCTATGTGTATGGCCACCGTTAATGTAAGTGTATGGCCACCGTTAGTCTATGTGTATGGCCACCGTTAGTCTATGTGTATGGCCACCGTTAATGTAAGTGTATGGCCACCGTTAATGTAAGTGTATGGCCACCGTTAGTCTATGTGTATGGCCACCGTTAATGTATGTGTATGGCCACCGTTAGTGTATGTGTATGGCCACCGTTAATGTAAGTGTATGGCCACCATTAGTCTATGTGTATGGCCACCGTTTAGTCTAGTGGATGGCCACCGTTGTCTATGTGTATGGCCACCGTTATAGTCTATGTGTATGGCCACCATTAGTCTAGTGTATGGCCACCGTTAATGTAAGTGTATGGCCAACGTTAGTCTATGTGTATGGCCACCGTTAGTCTATGTGTATGGCACCGTAATGTAAGTGTATGGCCACCGTTAATGTAAGTGTATGGCCACCGTTGTCTATGTGTATGGCCACCGTTAATGTATGTGTATGGCCACCATTAGTCTATGTGTGTGATGCCACATTCGTCTATGTGTATGGCCACGTTAATGTATGTGTATGGCCACGTTAGTCTATGTGTATGGCCACCGTTAATGTATGTGTATGGCCACCGTTAGTGTATGATGCCACCGTTAATGTAAGTATGGCACCATTAGCTTGTGTATGGCCACCAGTTAGTCTATGTGTATGGCCACCGTTAGTTATGTGTTATGGCCCACCATAGTCATGTATGGCCACCCATGTTATGTGTATGCCACCGTTAGTCTATGGGTATGGCCACCGTTAGTCTATGTGTTATGGCCAACGTTAATGTAGTGTATGCACCTAGTGTGTATGGCCACCAGTTAGTTGTATGTGTATGGCACACGTTAATGTAAGTGTATAGCCACCATTAGTCTATGTGTTGCCACCGTAGTCTTGTGTATGGCCACCGTTAGTCTATTGTATGGCCACGTTAGGTCTATTGTATGGCCACCGTTAGTCTATATGTATGGCACCGTTATTAGTCTATATGTATGGCCACCGTTCGTCTATGTGTATGGCCACCGTTAATGTAAGTGTATGGCCACCGTTAGTCTATGTGTATGGCCACCGTTAGTGTATGTGTATGGCCACCGTTAATGTAAGTGTATGGCCTACGTTAGTCTATGTGTATGGCCACCGTTAGTGTATGTGTATGCCACCATTAGTTATGTGTATGCCATCTTAATCTATGTGTTATGGCACCATTAGTCTATGGTGTATGGCCACCGTAGTAGTGTATGGCAACCGTTAGTCTAACGTGTATGGCCATGTTAGTCTATGTGTATGGCCACCGTTAGTGTATGTGTATGGCCACCGTTAATGTATGTGTATGGCCAACATTAATGTATGTGTATGGCCACCGTTAGTCTATGTGTATGGTCACCATTACTCTATGTGTATGGCCACCGTTATGTATGTGTATGGCCACCGTTAGTCTATGTGTATGGCCACCGTTTGTCAGGTATGGCACCGTTAATGTAAGTGTATGGCCACCGTTAGTCTATGTGTATGGCCACCGTTAGTGTATGTTTATGGCCACCGTTAGTCTATGTGTATGGCCACTGTTAATGTATGTGTATGGCCACCGTTAGTCTATGTGTATGGCCACCATTAATGTAAGTGTATGGCCACCGTTACTCTATGTGTATGGCCACCGTTAGTCTATGTGTATGGCCACCGTTAGTCTATGTGTATGGCCATCCTTAGTCTATGTGTATGGCCACCGTTAATGTATGTGTATGGCCCCCGTTAGTCTATGTGTATGGCCACCGTTAATATATGTGTATGGCTCCCCGTTAGTCTATGTGTATGGCCACCGTTAGTGTATCTGTATGGCCACCGTTAATGTATGTGTATGGCCCCCCGTTAGTCTATGTGTGTGGCACCGTTAGTGTATGTGTATGGCCACGTTCGTTGATGTGTATGGCCCCCTGTTAGTCTATGTGTATGGCCACCGTTAGTGTATGTGTATGGCCACCGTTAGTCTATGTGTATGGCCACCGTTAATGTAAGTGTATGGCCCCCCGTTAGTCTATGTGTATGGCCACCGTTAGTGTATGTGTATGGCCACCGTTAATGTATGTGTATGGCCCCCCGTTAGTCTATGTGTATGGCACCATTAATATATGTGTATGGGCTCCCCGTTAGTCTATGTGTATGGCCACCGTTAGTGTATCTTGTATGGCCAACGTAATGTATGTGTATGGCCCCCCGTTAGTCTATGTGTGTGGCCACTGTAGTGTATGTGTATGGCACCGTTAGTGTAGTGTATGGCCCCTGTTAGTCTATGTGTTATGGCCACCGTTAGTGTATGTGGTATGGCCACCGTTAGTCTATGTGTATGGCACCGTTAATGTAAGTATGGCCCCCGTTAGTCTATGGTGTATGGCCACCGTAGTTGTTATGTGTATGGCCACCGTAATGATGTGTATGGCCCCCCGTTAGTCTATGTGTATGGCCACCGTTAGTGTATGTGTATGGCCACCGTTAATGATGTGTATGGTCACGGTCTAGTGTGTATGCCCCTAGTCTATGTGTATGGCCACCCTAGTATGTGTATGGCCACCGTTAATGTATGTGTATGGCCATCGTTAGTCTATGGTATGGCCACGTAAATCAGGTATGCCACCATTAGTCTATGTGTATGGCCACCGTTAATGAATGTATGGCCACCGTTAGTCTTGTGTATGGCAACGTTAGTCTATGTGTATGGCCACCGTTTTATTGTGTATGGCCCACTGTTAAGAGTGTATGGCCACGTTAATGTAAGTGTATGGCCACCGTTGTCTATGTATGCCACCGTTAAGGATGTGTATGGCCACCGTTAGTGTATGTGTGATGGCCACCGTATATGTAAGTGTATGGCCACCGGTAATGTAAGTGTATGGCCACCTAGTCTAGTGTATGGCCACCGTTAGTCTATGTGTATGGCCACCGTTAGTCTAGTGTATGGCCACCGTTAGTCTATGTGTATGGCCCCGTTAAGTAAGTGTATGGCCACCGTTAGTCTATGGTATGGCCCCATTAGTCTATGTGTATGGCCACCGTTAGTTATGTGGTATGGCCACCGTTTATGTATGGTATGGCCACCGTTATAGTTGATGTGTATGGCCACCGTTAATGTAAGTGTATGGCCACCGTTAGTCTATGTGTATGGCCACCGTTAGTCTATGTGTATGGCCACCGTTAGTCTATGTGTATGGCCACCGTTAGTCTATGTGTAGGCCACCGTAATGTAAGGTGTATGGCCACAGTTAGTCTATGTGTATGGCCACCATTAGTCTATGTGTATGGCCACCGATTATTAGTCTATGTGTATGGCCACCGTTTATGTATGTGTATGGCCACCGTTAGTGTATGTGTATGGCCACGTTTAATGTAATGAGCCACCATTAGTCTATGTGTATGGCCACCGTTTAGTCTATGTGTATGGCCACGTTAGTCTATATGTATGGCCACCGGTTAGTCTATGTGTATGGCCACCGTTAATGTAAGTGTATGGCCACGTTAGTCTATGTGTATGGCCCACGTTGGTATGTGTATGGCCACTGTTAATGTAAGCGTATGGCACCGTTAGTCTATGTGTATGGCCACCGTTAATGTAAGTGTATGGCCTACGTTAGTCTATGTGTATGGCCACCGTTAGTGTATGTGTATGGCACCGTTAGTCTATGTGTATGGCCACCGTTAATTATGTGTATGGCCACCGTATGTAAGTGTATGGCCACGTTGTCTAGTGTATGGCCGTTAGTCTATGTGTATGGCCACCGTTAATGTATGTGTATGGCCACCGTTAGTGTATGTGTATGGGCCACGTTAATGTAAGTGTATGGCCACCATTCGTCTATGTGTATGGCCACCGTTAGTCTATTGTTATGGCCCCGTTAGTTATATGTATGGCCACCGTTTAGTCTATGTGTATGGCCACCGTTAATGTATGTGTATGGCCACCGTTAGTCTATGTGTATGGCCACCGTTGGTGTATGTGTATGGCCACTGTTAATGTAAGCGTATGGCCACCGTTAGTCTATGTGTATGGCCACCGTTAATGTAAGTGTATGGCCTACGTTAGTCTATGTGTATGGCCACCGTAGGTATGTGTATGGCACATTAGTCTGTGTAGGCCATCATTAATCTATGTGTATGGCCAACGTAGTCTATGTGTATGGCCGTTACTGATGTGTATTGGCACGTTAGTCTATGTGTATGGCATGTGAGTATATGTGTTTGGCCACCGTTAGTGTATGTGTATGGCCACCGTTAATGTATGTGTATGGCACCGTTATTAGTGATGGCACGTTAGTCTATGTGTATGGTCACCATTAATCTATGTGTATGGCCACCGTTAGTGTATGTGTATGGCCAACGTAAGTATGTTGTATGGCCACGTTAGTATGTGTATGGCCACGTTAGTGATGTGATGGCCACGTTAGTTATGTGTATTGCCACCGTTAATGTAGTGTATGGCCACCGTTAGTCTATGTGTATGGCCACCGTTTTAGTGTTATGTTTATGGCACCGTAGTCTATGTGTATGGCCACTGTAATGTATGTGTATGGCCACGTCTAGTCTATGTGTATGGCCACCGTTAATGTATGTGTATGGCCACCGTTAGTGTATGTGTATGGCCACCATTAATGTAAGTGTATGGCCACCGTTACTCTATGTGTATGGCCAAGTTATTCTATGGTATGGCCAGTAGTCTATGTGTATGGCCATCCTTAGTCTATGTGTATGGCCACCGTTAATGTATGTGTATGGCCCCCCGTTAGTCTATGTGTATGGCCACCGTTAATATATGTGTATGGCCACCGTTAGTGTATGTGTATGGCCACCGTTAGTCTATGTGTATGGCCACCGTTAGTCTATGTGTATGGCCACCGTTAGTCTATGTGTATGGCCACCGTTAGTGTATGTGTATGGCCACCGTTAGTGTATGTGTATGGCCACCGTTAGTGTATGTGTATGGCCACCGTTAGTCTATGTGTATGGCCACCGTTAGTGTATGTGTATGGCCACCGTTAATGTAAGTGTATGGCCACCGTTATTCTGTGTGTATGGCCACCGTTAATGTAAGTGTATGGCACAGCAGGAGTTATCCCAATGAGGATTGGTAGACAGGGGGTTAACTCTTTATTCCCCACCGCACCATGAACAACCAGACAATTTGCAAGGACACATTATGGCCAATTAACTGACTATTCACTAATCCTCACTGGGTTGATGGTAAATTGGTGACGGTGGCTACGGACCAGTTGCGGTCGATGTGACATATAGAGGGATCAATGGGATTTCTCCTGATTTGCACTGACCATATTAATGTCAGGTTCCCAGACCACAGACCTGTCTGTCTGCCCTGCAGTTACCTGGATCTCCAAGGTCCGTCTGTTCTCTGCCAGTGTCCCATCATGTGCTCCGTCCTCTGTACAAATCACACATGAAATCAGTAAATAAACAGGCTGAGCAAATAAAATACAGTCAGGCGATTTACCCAGATTTAACCCAGTCTTAAAGGGACACAAACCCATTCACCAAGGGAATCTGGTGTCTGCGCAGGTGCACAAGCAATACAAGCATTTTAATGCTATACTTGCTGCTATTTTAGCGTGACACTTTAAAGGGCTTGTTAACCCCCCTTACAAAGTTAGTAAACTTACCAACACCAGTGCCTAGACCCATTCCCCAGGGGTGCCCCTACCATGAAGCAAACTGAAACATTTGCTCAGGGCACGCCCCTGCAGAACACTTAAAAGGCGGCAGTTAAAAAAAATCCTCCTTTCTGCAATACTGCATTTCAGCACCAGTCCACCACTCAGTCAGCCCTCCAGTTCACCACTCAGTCAGCCCTCCAGTCCACCACCCAGTGAGCCCTCCAGTCCACCACTCAGTCAGCCCTCCAGTCCACCACTCAGTCAGCCCTCCAGTCCACTACTCAGTGAGCCCTCCAGTCCACCACTCAGTCAGCCCTCCAGTCCACCACTCAGTCAGCCCTCCAGTTCACCACTCAGTGAGCCCTCCAGTCCACCACTCAGTCAGCCCTCCAGTTCACCACTCAGTTAGCCCTCCAGTCCACCACTCAGTGAGCCCTCCAGTCCACCACTCAGTCAGCCCTCCAGTTCACCAGTCAGTGTTAGTCTGCAGACCACACCCACCTCCACAAGCCACGCCTATGTTCTCTGATAAAGCCACATCCGTGCCACATGCTGCCCCCCGTCTGCTAATAGGCAGCATTTAAAAGTTTTTTTAGGTGTCAAATACCCTAGGAACACCCCTGCCATTCCCCCAATATGGACCTTTCTCCCCAGCTCTTCTGAGTGAAGGATTTTACTTTAACTCCTCTGGTCGCTGGCTGCTCTCTCCAGGCTTATCTGGGTGTTAGCCCCGAATCAAGATTGTGACGGTGACATCACGGACCAATGACTGGAGCTCACAAAGCCATAAAGGATGCGGCAGAGAACAGTGAGGGACCAGAGCACTGGGGAGAAAGGTAAATATTGTGGAAATGGGGTTGGGGGTGCTTATTATATGTCCAAAAGTTTGTTAAGGGGGGAATTTGCCCTTTAATGCCACTTTGTGGGATGACAATGAATAAAAGTAAGTTTAACAGCTGATACAGGGTAAAACCTAGTGGTTTAGGACCTCACCCTGGGTACTATTGATAGAAGAAGCTGCAGAGGGAGGATAATGAAGTGAACCATGATCTTAGCACAGCTCTATGTAATGTATTTCTCAATATCACAACTTTAATAGTTACACTTATAGAAATAACATAGTACAGAGCTGCAGGGGAGGATAATGAAGTGAACTCGATCTTAGCACAGCTCTGTGTAATGTATTTCTCAATATCACAACTTTAATAGTTACACTTATAGAAATAACATAGTACAGAGCTGCAGGGAGGATAAGAAGTGACCCTGGATCTTAGCAACAGCATTCACAACTTTAAGATTACACTTATAAATAACATAGTACAGAGCTGCAGGGGAGGATAATGAATTGTACCTGATCTTAGCACAGCCCTGTATAATGTATTTCTCAATATCACAACTTTAATAGTTACACTTATAGAAATAACATAGTACAGAGCTGCAGGGGGAGTATAATAAAGTGAACCGGATCTTAGCACAGCTCCGTGCAATGTTTTTTCATTAGTGTATTTTAATAAGGAGGAATGTTGGGGAGGTTGGGCCAGAAGTCTTTTGAGTTCTGTTGAACATTGGGTTAACTCCGCATCGCTTCTATTTTTTATTTTTTTATTCAACTTTGGGTTGGTGGAAACGGACGAGCTTGCGTCCCCAATTGGCGCTTTATAGATAAACTATACAAACAAATAGCAGCAGCACTGAAATAAAGCGAAATGTTTGGGTGCGAAATTCCTACGGGTCCTCCGTTCAAACCTCTAATACACATGGAATCGGATAAACATGGAGCCGACACACCAGTTTCTTGCAATAGATAAAAGGCTTATGGGTTAAAAGGAAATAGTCTGCCCACATATTATGGGACGTTTCGGGAGACGTGCTCCCTTTCCCCTATAGGGCAGCAATCCTGAGAAAGGGAGCATGCGTCTCCCGAAACGGTCCCATAAATGTGGGCAGACGTTTCCTTTTAACCCATAAAGCCTTTTATATATTGCAAGAAAACTGGTTGCTGGCGGCTCCATGTTTATCGGATTATAAATAAACTGTCCATACATACAAGTTATCCATTCACTGTCCCTCCAGTAGTGTCAAATTAATATTGCAGGCCTTGTAATCCACTTTACAAGAGAACAATCCCAGACTTTATAAGTGGTTTATGTTGTGTGTGTATGTTATGTGTTTGTTATGTGTGTTGTATGTGTGTGTTGTATGTTATGTGTGTTGTATGTTATGTGCGTGTATGTTATGTGCGTTATTGTTATGTGTGTTGATGTTATGTGTGTTGTATGTTATGTGTGTTGTACAATCTTTGCTAGTATTTGATTTTTTTTTTCTCCGCCGTAATGGGAACAGAAAATGATAAAAATAAACCTTATCACAGTGGAAAACTCTGACCCCCCGTGGATTCAGTAAGTGTGTTCAAAGCAAAAATGTGGGATTGTTGTTGTAAGTTGTGCAGGACACCCAGGGGCATATTTATAAAAGGGGAAAAGTCGCGAAAAGTTTTCGCTTTCGTTACCGCATGGTTTTTCGCCAAAAAAGCTAGTTAACGTGATTTAAAAAGGTGGTGTTAAACGAGTGGCGAAACCTTTTCCGTGACCTATCGCTAAAACCTTTTCGCCATACTTCGCTATACATCGTAATGGTAATTTGAGCGGAAAAAGGCCATAACGCGATTTATAAAAAGCGAAAAGTGTGTTTTTCGCATTAAATGGAGCGGGAAATTATCACAACTTGAAGGGTAGAGACAAGGCATCTTTTTACCATGTTTGGTTATACATTTAATTCGCCTTTTTCATCACATTTTTAGCTTGGACTTAAATGGGTCGGCTTTTTGTCTTTCACGTGAACGCACCGCACCCCCTTTTTTCTTGGGGCTTTTAGCGGTGCAATGTAGGCTCATTTCGCATTTCCAATGCGAGGCCAATTGTTAGCATCCAGGGGTGTCGTGCTTTTATGCTCTGCTTTTTGGTAGTGTTAAAACAACTCATTCTGTCCGTTCGCCTTGCGAATGCGCGTTTACGATGTTAATAGGCGTATTGTCAAACTTATTATTTTCTTCTCTCTGTATTTCCCAATTTTTGCTAAATTGAAAGATAGTGCCAAGAACGTTGAACAACTGGCTAGCCGGGTTTGATTGGACGTGGGGTTTTCACTCTTTGCTACAAATTTCACATAATTAAAAAACCTGAAACAACTAGAAAAGGAAAGTTAAGTATAAAATTGAATTTGGCTTGAAGGGCTGCATTTTGCAAGGGAATATTGTGTGTTTGCCGCAGATTTTAAAACTCAATAATGGGATGATGAGTTTTGTAGTGAACGCTTGTTTGAGACAAAAAAAACTTTTGTGTGTACCCAGCCCAAAGTGGTGCTAATTTTGATCCAATCAATCAGAAAGCTAACATCTGATTGTTGGGGCAAAATTAGCACATTTTCAATGATAAGAAACTTTTATTGAATCTCTCTGTATCTTTTTGATAATTGGTCAAAATTAGTTTTTTGACTTTAGTGACCCTTTAAGTATGGCTGCCACAGTAATGGAAATAGATCAGTAGGTGTGGTACCTGTGTCGGGTGGGGGTTAAAAAAACAAGCTTTTTGAGTGATTGGTCAAATTTTTTTTTTTACTTAGTACCCTTTAGGTATGGCTGCCACAGTAATGGATGAAGTAGATCGTAGGTGTGTGTACCTGTGTCGGTTGGGGTTATTAAAATAACAAACTTTTTTGATGATTGGTCAAAATTTGTTTTTTTGACTTTAGTTACCCTTTAGGTATGGCTGCAACAGTAATGGATAAGTAGATCAGTAGGGTGTATGTACTGTGTCCGGTTGGGGGTTTAAAAAAACAAATTTGAGTGATTGGTCAAAAATTTGTTTTTTTGACTTTAGTTACCTTTAGGTATGGCTGCAACAGTAATGGAGGGATAGGTCAGTAGGTGTATGTAACTGTGCCACATGGGGGTTAAAAAAACAAAACTTTTTTATTATTAATCAAAATTAATTTTCTTGACTTTAGTTACCCTTAAGTATGGCTGCCTTATAATGGATAAGTTAATCAGTACCTGGGTGGTTGAGGCGGGGTATGTCTTTTTTGTGTTTAACAACCATAAAACTATATTTATTGAGGATAAACCTAAATTATGTTTTTTGATTGGACTTTAGTTACCCTTTAAATATAGGCTTCCATGGGAATGGAAAGGTAGGTCAGTAGGTGAGTGTACCTGGTCTGTGTGGGGGTTGGGGGGGTATCACCATTTGTATTTAGACCATAAAAAAAAACTGTTTTGAAATATCCACATTTGAGGATGGTTTACCATTATAGTCTATGGGAAAAAATGTCTGGAAATCACAAATAATGCCGTAACGCTTCCGCGGATCCTTAGCTAGAAGATATCACACTTCTCCTATATGTCCGCACGTCTGTACCGAATTTGAATTTCAGGTCTCTAGCCATAAACTGGGGGAAGAGATACGGTCCAAAAACGAAGAAAGAATAAAAAGGAAGAGAAGAAGAAAGAAGAGAAGAAGAAGAAGAGAAGAGAAAGACAAGAAAGAAGAAGAAGACAGAAGAAAGAAGAGAAGAAAGAGAAGAAGAAAGAAAAGAAAGAAGAAGAAGAAAGAAGAAGAGAAAGAAAGAAGAAGAAGTTTGTCTTTTTCAAGCCAAATGAATTAATTTGACGGTTTAGCGACAGCTTTTTGGGCTTTTAACGCCCCACTAACTAACATTAATACGATCGTAAATGTTAGCGGCGTTTTGCAATGCGGTTATCGGTAATAAGAAGCTTTACAAAAATATAAACTTGTAAAAAAACAAGTTTCTCTGACAATTATTTATGTGGTTTACAAAAAAGTACAAATAAATGAGATAATATTTCATATAAACATTTTATAGAACAATCAAAGCAGAAATAAATGGCTAAAACAGTGATACTTGACCTTGCGCTCTCTTGGCTATGTCAGCGAACATAACTGGCCACTCTGCCTCTCATGTCAGACCACTGCGCTGCAGCTGGAACGATGGTCGATCACATCATCTTTGTTTACAGCTTCCCCTGCAAACGGTGCATATGTGCAATCTGCGCCTCTTAATATGTGGGGTGCCAGCCGGCATCCCGTCATAATTACTTCTGGCCAGGGTAGGCCCACCATGAAGCGCTGCCACTCAATGCAAGGCATCCTGAGGCTGTAATCCATGTGGTCACAAACAGGAACAAGCTGCCGAAAACCGGAAGTTGTTTCTGAAACGCAGAACTGGCCGATTTCGGTAACCCTCGAATGTGTAGTATCACTAACCCACGAAAGCAGCAATCGATTTCGGTAACCCTCGAAAGTGAGATCGATTTCGGTAACCCTCGTAAATAAAAGATCGATTTCGGTAACCCTCTAAATAAAGGTCGATTTCGGTTAACAACTCGTAAATAAAGATCGATTCGGTAACCCGTAAATTAAAATCGATTTCGGTAACCCTCGTAGATAAAGATCGATTCGGTAAACCCTCGTAAATAAAGATCGATTTCGGTAACCCTCGTAAATAAAGATCGATTTCGCTAACCCTCGTAAATAAAGGTCGATTTCGCTGAAACCCTCGTAAATATAAGATCAATTTCAGTAACCCTCGTAAATAAAGATCGATTTCGGTAACCTCGTAAATAAAGATCGATTTCAGTAACCCTAATAAATAAAGATCGATTTCGCTAAACCCTCGTAAATAAAGATCGATTTCGGAACCCTCGTAAATAAAGGATCGATTTTCGCTAACCCTCGAAAATAAAAGATCGATTTCGGTAACCCTCGTAAATAAAGATCGATTTCGCTAACCCTCGTAAATAAAGATCGATTTCGGTAACCCTCGTAAATAAAGATCGATTTCGCTAACCCTCGTAAATAAAGATCGATTTCAGTAACCCTCGTAAATAAAGATCAATTTCGTTAAACCTCGTAAATAAAGATCGATTTCGGTAACCATCGTAAATAAAGATCGATTTCGGTAACCCTCATAAATAAAGATCGATTTCGCTAACCCTCGTAAATAAAGATCGATTTCGGTAACCCTCGTAAATAAAGATCGATTTCGCTAACCCTCGTAAATAAAGATCGATTTCGGTAACCCTCGTAAATAAAGATCGATTTCGCTAACCCTCGTAAATAAAGATCGATTTCGGTAACCTCGTAAATAAAGATCGATTTCGCTAACCCTCGTAAATAAAGATCGATTTCAGTAACCCTCGTAAATAAAGATCATTCGTATAAACCTCGTAATAAAGATCGATTTCGGTAACATCGTAAATAAAGATCGATTTCGGTAACCATCATAAATAAAGATCGATTTCGTTAACCTCGTAAATAAGATCGATTCGGTAACCCTTGTAAATAAAGATCGATTTCGTACCCTCGTAAATAAAGATCGATTCGGTAACCCTCGTAATAAAGATCGATTTCGGTAACCTCAATAAATAAAGATCAATTTCGTAAACCTCGTAAAAAAGATCGATTTCGGTAACCCTCGAAAAAAGATCGATTTCGTAACCCTCGTAAATAAAAGATCGATTTCGGTAACCATCGTTAAAAAAGATCGATTTCGCTAACCCTCGTAAATAAAGATCGATTTCGTAACCCTCGTAAATAAAGATCAATTTCGGTAACCCTCGTAAATAAAGATCGATTACGGTAACCATCGTAAATAAAGATCAATTTCTGGTAAACCCTCGTAAATAAAGATCGATTCGCTAACCTCGTAAATAAAGATCGATTCGGTAACCCTCGTAAATAAAGATCGATTTCGGTAACCCTCGTAAATAAAGATCGATTTCGGCTAAACCCTCGTAAATAAAGATCGATTTCGGTAACCCTCGTAATAAAGATCGATTCGGAACCCTCGTAAATAAAGATCGATTTCGGTAACCTCGTAAATAAAGATCGATTTCGTTAAAAACCTCGTAAATAAAGATCGATTTCGGTAACCCTCGTAAATAAAGATCGATTTCGGTAACCTCGTAAATAAAGATCGATTCGTTAACACCTCGTAATAAAGGTCAATTTCGATAGCCCTCGTAAATAAAGATCGATTCGGTAACCTCGTAAATAAAGATCGATTTCGTTAACCCTCGTAAATAAAGACGATTTCGGTAACCCTCGTAAATAAAGATAGATTTCGGTAACCCTGAAAACAAGAAACGAGTGCTGAAGCTCGAAAAACAGCCCCGATCGTGAGGTAAGGTTCAGAGGAGATTCAATAAAAGTTTTTATCGTTAAAAATTGCCCCAAACCAATCAGATGTTATGTAACATTTGAAAGCTAATATCTGATTGGTTGGGGCAAAATTAGCACCATTTTAAACGATAAAGAACTTTATGTTGAATAACCCTGATAGGTTTAAATGAGTTTTGGTTTTATTTAGGGTCCCCCAGACATCCCCAGGCACCGGTGTTATTTACAGTAACCTGCTATTACTATTTCATCCTTAAATCCATAAAAACGTGTTGATTTCATAGAATTTCTTGGTTATTTTTACTTTTCTTTTCTTCTCATGTCCTTTTTGAGTATTTCTCGTTATGGTTTTTCGTCTCGTTTTTCTTGTTCGTTCGAATCTTCGGACCGAAAAATCTCTAGTTCCAAACCATGTAATAAACCGTAAAAATAACACTGGGGGTGCGGGCAGATAACTGACAAGTCGCCAGTTTTTTGTTTTAAGGGTGGACACAGCGTTTTATAGGCCAACTAGAGCCAGTTATACACGTAATCATGTTTATAATCCAATCAAATGGTCTCATGTTAAGACCTGGTCATTTGCCACTTATTGGACTTTATTCCATTCATTTCCAATCAGACATTTAAGGATTATTGGCCCCTGTTATATCTCTTTCTGGTAAAGGTTGCAACTCCCCTGCTCAATGGGGAGTAATAATTCTACAGGTAACTGACAGTTTGTAACAGTTCTGTTAGGCTGACTGGCTGTCAGTTATTTCATTCATATTTACAATAATAAATACATAATACAGTAATAATACAATGGCTGTGACATTAGCACATCAACAATCATCATTCTTTACAGTGCGGACCACAGCCTTTATTAATGGGGGGAACGGCCTATAATGGGGACCTAACCTATGGTTGGTCGTTTCCTATTCTTATCTGTAGTAGGATCTCCTCTAAAGCTTGGAGACCATAAAGACCGACTGATTGGTTGTATGTGTCAAATATAATAAAAGAAAGTGATCGCCTCACCAGCTTTCGCCAATGTGACAACCCATTTGGTTTATTAAGTGATTGAATCACCAGCTTCGCCAATGTGACAACCCACTTAAGAATGTTTTTACTTGAAGGGAACCGAAAGTACCCGAAGGAAAACGCGGAGACCCACTTCAAGCTTGGAGACGGAGAACATTCAAACTCGGTGTGCAGATGTGTCCAAGGGTGGGTATGCACCACAAGGACCGGAGCTGCTATATGTTTTGGATTGTGGGGGAAACGGAAGTACCCGGAGGGAAAACCCACGCAAGCGAGGGAGAACATACAAACTCCATGCAGATGGGGCTGAGGATCGGAATCGAACCGAGCTCCTCAAGTGCTGCAGGGATCAGCATACTCTTGAGGCACACGTGCTGCCCAAGTGTTCTTAGTAAAAAAAAAATAAAGACATAGTAACGGTGACATCACGGCCAGCATTTGCATAAAGGGGTGGAGCTATGATCCATCCCTGCACAGTCTGTATGATAGAAGCACATAGCCTAAGGTGCAATGACGTGAATAATATAGTAAGGGGGAGTGGATCAAAGTGAAAGGTCCCTGTCTGAGAGATGAAGAATGGGACATCGTGGGAGGAGACAATAAAGCCCCAGTGGGTTTATATAGACAGTAACTTAGTTTCAGTTAAGTCTATAACTTAACTGAAAAAGCCTCCCCCAGTCCCAACATGTTACCGTACTGACAGGTAAACAAACTGTGGGGGTTGAGGGACCATGGCAGAGCTGGACAGCTCCTAGATAGACCCACATCTCGGATGGTCTGCTTCTCAGTTACAAGTTCTGCTGCCTAACTCACCGTGACAGGGACACTAGAAACCCATAACAATGCAGTGTGTGGGGCCCTCCTACATCAGTAGGGCACAACGGTATATAATGGGGGATTTATTACTCAGCCACAATTCATCCTACCAAACCCATTTAGATTGTTCCAACTAAAAAAAACCAGAGGACAAAGGGGGATCTCACCAGCAACCCAACCCGGCAACAAAACGAGCAAGCTACAGAGACCCCTGTGTTTGTAGTGTGAACATAGCTAGTGTAATAGTGTACAGGCAGCTTATCATATAATTACATTTCATTGGTTTGCCCAGCGCTGATTTCAGCCAATGGGTGCACAACAAACTGTGCAATTGACATAATACCTAATGCAAATGAACTTCTGTTTATGGGGGCCGTTTGTTTCCAGATCATTTGTAACAAAAAAAACACCACTTCGGTGGACCAAAAGAAAAAGGTGGTTAACAAAACACATTAGTGGGACTAAAACAACACTTGGGACAAAAACTAATTTAATCCACCGAAAAAAGTAATGGTGGTAACAAAATAAATTTAGGGGCATATTTATAAAAGTCTGTTAACTTTCCGCCACCATTTTTCCCGTCGTTTCACTAAATTGGAATACCTCGTATATATAAAAGGGAGAAATCGGCGCGGAATGTTAAACAGCGGCGCAATTGGCTTTTCGCCAGATGTGGGCATCGTATCAGTTCCGCTCGCTTCATTTTTATTTTTTTTATTCAAACTTTGGGTTGGTGGAAACGGACGAGCTGCGTCCCCAATTGGCGCTTTATAGAGATAAACTATACAACAAATAGCAGCAGCACTGAAATAAAGCGAATGTTTGGGTGCGAATCTCCTCTGGTTCCTCGTTTCAAACCCCTAATACACATGGAATCGGATAAACATGGAGCCGCACACAGTTTCTTGCAATAGATAAAAGGCTTTATGGGTTAAAAGGAAACGTCTGCCCCATATTATGGGACGTTTCGGGAGACGCTGCTCCCTTTCCCCTATAGGGCAGCAATCCTGAGAAAGGGAGCAGCGTCTCCCGAAAACGTCCCATAATATGTGGGCAGACGTTTCCTTTTAACTCATAAAGCCTTTATCTATTGCAAGAAAACTGGTGTGCGGGCTCCATGTTATCGGATTATAAATAAACTGTCCATAATACAAGTATCCATTCATGTCCCAATAGTGTCAAATTAATATATGCAGCCTTGTAATCCACTTACAAGGAACAATCCCAGACTTTATAAGTGGGTTGGTGTGTGTTGTTGATGTTGTGTATGTTGGTGTGTGTATGTTTGTGTTGTATGTTATGTGCGTTGTATGTTATGGCGTTGTATGTTATGTGTGTTGTATGTTAGTGTGTGTGGATTGTTATGTGTGTTGTACCATCTTTGATAGTATTTTGATTATTTTTTTCTCCGCCGTAACTGGGAACAGAAAATGTAAAAATAAAACCTTATCACAGTGGAAAACTCTGACCCCCCGTGGATTCAGTAAGTTGTGTCAAAGCAAAATGATGGGATTTGTTGTTGTAAGTTGTGCAGGACACCCAGGGGCATATTTATAAAAGGGCGAAAAGTCGCGCAAGTTTTCGCTTTTGCTACCGCATGGTTTTTCGCCAAAAAGATAGTTTAACGTGATTTAAAAAGTGTTGGTGTTAACGAGTGGCGAAACTTTTCCGTGACACTATCGCTAAAACCCTTTCGCCATACTTCGTATACATCGTAATGGTAATTTGACGATGAACATAACGCGATTTATAAAAAAGCGAAAAGTGTGTTTTCGCATTAAATGGAGCGGAATTTTATCACCAACTGAAGGTAGAGGACAAGGCATCTTTTTACCATGTTTGGTATACATTTAATTCGCCTTTTTCATCACATTTTAGCTTGGACTTTAAATGAGGTCGGCTATTTTGTCTTTCACGTGAACGCACCGCACCCCCTTTTTTCTTGGGGTGTTTTTAGCAGGCGTAATGTAGGCTCATTTCTGCATTTCCAATGCAAGGCCAATTGTTAGCATTCAGGTTGTTGCTTTATGCTCTGCTTTTTGGTATTAGTGTTAAAACAACTCATTCTGTCCGTTCGCCTTCGAATGCGCGTTTACGATGTTAATAGGCGTATTGTCAACTTTATATTTTCTCTCTCTGTATTCTCCCAATTTTTGCTAAATTGAAATATAGTGCCAAGAACGTTGAACAACTGGCTAGGCCGGGAACAATGATTGGATGTGGTTTTCACTTCTTTTGCTACAAATTTCACAAATTAAAAAACAGGAACAATAGAAAAGGAAAGTTTAAGTATAACCTTTGATTTGAATTTGGCTTGAAGGGCTGCATTTTGGAAGGGAATATGTGTGTTTGCTGCAGATTTTAAAACTCAATAATGGGAATGATGAGTTTGTTAGTGAACGTTGTGTGGGACAAAAAAAACTTTTGTGTGTACCCAGCCCAAAGTGGTGCTAATTTTGATCCAATCAATCAGAAAGCTAACATCTGATTGGTTAGGGCAAAATTAGCACCATTTTCAATGATAAGAACTTTTATTGAATCTCTCTGTATCTTTCTGATGATGGTCAAAATTTGTTTTTTTGACTTTATGTACCCTTAGTATGGCTGCCACAGTAATGGATAGTAGATCAGTAGGTGTGTGTAACTGTGTCGGGTTGGGGGTTTAAAAGAACAAACTTTTTGATGATTGGTCAAAAAAATGTTTTACTTTAGTTACCCTTTAGGTATGGCTGCAACAGTAATGCGATAAGTAGATCAGTAGGTGTGTGTAACTGTGTCGGGTTGGGGGTTAAAAGAACAAACTTTTTTGATGATTGGTCAAAAAAATGTTTTTACTTTAGTTACCCTTTAGGTATGGCTGCCACAGTAATGGATAAGTAGATCAGTAGGTGTGTGTACCTGGGTCTGGTTGAGGGGGTATGTCTTTTTTGTGGTTACAACCATAAAACTATATTTTATTGAGGACAACTCTAAATTTGTTTTTTTTTACTTTAGTTACCCTTAAATATGGCTTCCATGGGAATGGAAAGGTAGGTCAGTAGGTGGGTGTACTGGGTCTGGTTGGGGGTATGTCTTTTTTGTGTTTACAACCATAAAACTATCTTTTATTGAGGAGAAATCTAAATTTGTTTTTTTTACTTTAGTTACCCTTTAAATATGGCTTCCATGGGAATGGAAAGGTAGGTCAGTAGGTGGGTGTACCTGGGTCTGGTTGAGGGGGGTATGTCTTTTTTGTGTTTATAACCATAAAACTATCTTTTATTGAGGAGAAATCTAAATTGGTTTTTTTTTTACTTTAGTTACCCTTTAAATATGGCTGGCCACACAATGAATAAGTAGATCAGTAGGTGTGTGTACCTGGGTCTGTTGAGGGGTATGTCTTTTTTTTGTGTTTACAACCATAAAAACTATCTTTTATTGAGGATAAATCTAAATTAGTTTTTTTAGTTACCCTTTAAATATGGCTCCATGGGAATGGAAAGGTTAGGTCAGTAGGTGGGTGTACCGGGTCTGTGTGGGGGGTTGGGGGGATCACCATTTGGATTTATGACCATGAAAAAACTGTTTTGAAATATCACATTTGAGGATTGTACTATTATAGCCTAAGGGAAAAAAATGTCCGGAAATTCGCCGATAACGCCGTAACGCTTCTACGGATTCCTTAGCTAGAAGATAGCACACTTCTCCTATATGCCCCGCACGTCTGTACCGAATTTCATGTCTCTAGCTCAAAAACTGTGGGAGGAGATACGGTCCAAAAAGAGAAGAATAAAACGGAAGAAGAAAAAGAAGAAATAGAAAGAACAGAATTTGCTTTTTCAAGCCAAATTAACTAGTAGTTTGCATCAATCAGAAAGGTCACCACCAGGGGGCAGAGCTTTTTTAGGTTACTTTCATCCAACAATTTGTTTCTCAGAAGTACAATGGCCATATTTATTAACCAGTGGTACTGGAGACTTCTGATACAGCGGGTGGTATTGTATGGGAGATCGTAGAATCTATGATCGCAATTGTACGATCGCCCATACAATACATGTCCAGATAACATGTTGGGCCATAGTTATAACGTTTTATAATCAAATTGTAATTGTACGTCCACAATTGTAAATTTATGCCCTTAATCTTAGATTCCATCGGATCATAAATTTCCGACAGAACGGAAATCTAGTATTGTGGGTATAAAATTATAATTTAAAGTATAAAACTTTATAAATATGGGCCCAATATGTTATCTGGATAACAGGAGTTGCAGATCACGTCTTCCCAAAGGTCTTGTCACTGATGAAGTGAAGGGGCGAGTTAGGGAAATCATCTATAATCATCTATAATGGTTATCAGGGGAGCTGTATCTGCATAGGGAGTCGGGTCGACACCTGCCCCAGTAGTAGTTATTCCCTTAGTAAGTATTACAACTGATCTACTTTAAACCCAGGGTGAGGACCTAGCAGTGCAGGACCCCACCTTGGGGACATTTAAAGGTAAGGGGTGAGGTGGTAAGTATAGTCAGTTTAATAGAAAGCCTTTATTGCACTATAGCAGGAGCTACACAGCAATGAATCTGTGAAAGGCTGTCCGGTTGGGGGTTAAAACAACAAACTTTTTTGATGATTGGTCAAAATTTTGACTTTAGTTACTGTTATGTCTCCCTTGTTATATTGTTCAAGAGCAAGAAAACACTTGGAATGTAGAGGGAACTTGATTTATTCAAAAAGAGCAACAGGTACATCACACTTTCTCATCCCATGCTATTCCTTAGCTTACTTCCTGGTACTGCCCCTTTTTCCCAGCTTGCCTCTATGCCTTAAAGAAACAGTATTAACTAAACATGTAGATGTTACAGTTACCCTTTAGGTATGGCTGCAACAGTAATGGAGGGGTAGGTCAGTTGGTGTATGTAACTGCCACATGGGGGTTAAAAAAACAAACCTTTTTTATTATTAATCAAAATTAATTTTCTTGACTTTAGTTACCCTTTAAGTATGGCTGCCACAGTAATGGATAAGTAAATCAGTACCTGGGTCTGGTTGAGGGGGTATGTCTTTTTTGTGTTTACAACCGTAAAACTATCTTTTATTGAGGATAAACCTAAATTAGTTTTTTTGACTTTAGTTACCCTTTAAATATGGCTGCCACCACAATGAATAAGTAGATCAGTAGGTGTGTGTACCTGGGTTTGGTTGAGGCGGTATGTCTTTTTTGTGTTTACAACCATAAAACTATCTTTTATTGAGGATAAATCTAAATTAGTTTTTTTTAGTTACCCTTTAAATATGGCTTCCATGGGAATGGAAAGGTAGGTCAGTAGGTGGGTGTACCTGTGTCTGTGTGGGGGGTTGGGGGTATCGCCATTTGTATTTATGAACATGAAAAAAACAGTTTTGAAATATCCACATTTGAGGATTGTTACCATTATAGTCTATGGGAAAAAATGTCCTGAAATTCGCCGATAACGCCGTAACGCTTCTGCGGATTCCTTAGCTAGAGGATAGCACACTTCTCCTATATGCCCCGCACGTCTGTACTGAATTTCATGTCTCTAGCTCAAAAACTGTGGGAGGAGATACGGTCCAAAAAAGCGGAAGAATAAAACGGAAGAAAAAGAAGAAGAAGAAATAGAAAGAACAGTAATTTCAAGCCAAATAAATATCAGTAAAATAAGCTGACTATTTTGCATTGCCACAGGAAGGCTGTATGCAATTCAAGCTGACTGGTAAATAAGCTACAGGGTAACAAGCAGCTTTCTTATTGGTGTGGAGACTTTTGTATAGAAAATACTGTGGAGACAGTGAATACTGGGGTCAGGGGTGGTGCCAATAATTCTCAGATGTACTAAATGCAACTTACTAGAAAAGAATCTTGCAATGTATAGTGTACTATTGTGAAACCATTTTAAATCCTCAAAAAAAGATTTTTGTCGTCCCTTTTTCTGTAAGTCTTTTTTTTTTTTACTACCGTAATTATGATAAAAAGGGCCATTATAAAAGAGCCACTTCACTTTTATCGCCTAGTCTATATGGTCGCAGTCCTTCCCTGATTGAGAGCAAGCAAAGCTCCTTAAAAATAGCAACATTAATTTATGCCTGCCTTAATTTGTCTTTTTTAAAACAGATCTGAGCTTTAGGTTGCTCTGTACTTCCCCTGACTGCCCATTCCTTCATTAATCTATTGATCATTACATTATATGTTTTTTACTATCAGAGATAGGTGGGGTGTCTAGTTCACTGACTATGGAAGAACATTCAGATACTGCAAAGAGTAAAATGTCCCTTTAAATGAGATCTCCACCCAAATTTCAACAGTACAAATAACATTGACTCTAACCTGTGAGTTATTGATTATTTTTACCATCGTAACTACATGGGCCAATCAGGTCAGGTCAGATTTACCATTATGCACAGTAGGCATGTGCCTAGGGGTGGCTGTCAGACTCTCCCCCTAAATTATACCACATCGTTTGCACTCTAGGTTTTTAAAAGCATCTGGCATACAGTACCTCTGCTTCACAATCAATATTTTTAACAGATAATCAGGGAGATATAATACCGCTCGTAAAATCCACACTTCCTATGTAATATCGGGTTAGCGTGGGGTTTTACAGTCATTTAATGGATGGTGCGTCATCTCCAAAGGTTTTTAGAGATATCGTAGCTAACCCGATTTACTACACCTTCATAGTGCGAAAACTTAACATGCCTCAAATAAGGGCCAATAAAGATGGGCTTCTTACCTGACCGTGATATACAGTTTAGAATGTTCCTTTATTGTGGGTTTTTTGATAGGTAAGGATTTATCCGTATTAAGAGATGGGCGAAATATACTGAAATCCATTCCACACGCAGATTTGCGGTTTTACGAAAAAATCCAAAAACTGACCCACTGAGGTCAATGGGAGTTAAAAAATCCAAAAGCTCCACCTAAAATTTAGGTATAAATAGCAAGGGTAACTTGTAGTGATAGACCCGAACCCGAGTTTGGGCCAAACTTTATGAGTTCAGACAAACTCAAATTATCCGAACTCTATCCGAACTAGTTCCTGTTCGAACTAGGTTGGTTTTCTGAACTCGCTGACTTATTTTTGATAATTATCAAATTCTCGAATTGGTAGCCCTGGAATGTAGCCTTCAATTTCGATAACCCATCAATGTAGCCTTTGATTTAGATAACCCTCGAATGTAGCAATCGATTTCAGTAACCCTTGAATGTATGGTTCGGTAACAATCGAATGTAGTGGTCAATTTCGGTAACCCTCGAATGTATCTTTCGATTTCGCTAACCCTCGAATGTATCATTCAATTACAGTAACCCTTGAAATATATTGTTTGGTAACCCTCGAATATACTATAGTGTTCAATTTCGGTAACGCTCGATGTTGCTGTCAATTTCAGTAACCCTCGAATGTAGGCTTCAATTTTGGTAATCATCAAATGTACTGTTCTGTAACCCTCGAAAGTATAGTTCGGTAACCCTTGAAGTGGCCTTTACCCTCAAATGTAGCATGCAGAAACTTGACAAATACCCGATCATGGGGAAAGAAGTATTTAAATAAGTTTTGGTGATGGACATGTTACCCAGACCATTTCCCAGGTGACACAGCCATTTACAGTAAGTTACCATTGTTATTTTATCTGTTGCTTGTGAAGGTTCTCATTCATCCAGGTCATGGTATATCTGTTGTATTTAGTTAGATCAACTGGACTTAGGAGATGTTTGAAACTGTTGAGTTTCGTTCCGTTTTCGAATTTTCTAAATTTTCAGAAATTTCGAAAATTCGAAGACGGACTCATAGAAGTCTATCTGAGAATTTTTTTTTAAAGTTACTGTCCATTTTGAGGGACAAATAGTAATAGTAGGTTACTGTAAATTACACAGAGACCTGGGGAATAGTCTGGGGAACCCATAAATATAACCAAAACTTATTTTAAAACTAACTTTCCTTATGATCGGGCTGTTTTCGAGCTTCCACATTCCATTTTCGAGAGTTACTGAAATCGATCTTTACTTTCAAGGATTTGATTTTCAAATTTTCGATTATCATCTACTTTCGATTTTCGATAATCGTCTTATTTAGATTTTTGATTTTCAATAATCGTCTACTACTAAAAAAATTCAACACCAACTGTCTGCCATGTACAATGCTGTTTTAACACCTTACCCAGGGCAGCTCTTATAACACCTCCTAGCCCCAATGCATCCACACCTTGCATTCAGATTCATATGCTAAATGGGACTTTCCAGGGTACATAATTGGCAACAGATTCTTGAACAAGTCATTCTGAATTGAGAAAGCCAGTCGGATGACTAGCGAAACGTCTTCAAGAACTAACCTTTAAGTACAGTTGATCTAACTGAATACAATAGATATATTTTATCTGTTATTTATCTGAACTATTTCTCCCCATTGACTTTAATGGTTTAGTTTCTGAACTCCTGAACTTTTTCGGAAATGAACCAAACTTCAGTAAGTCCGGCCATCTCTAGTAACTTACTGTAAATGGCTCAGGGACCTGGGAAATGGTCTGGGGAACACGTATCAATGGGCAAAATCTTTTTAAAAAAACAAAAAAAAACACCATCCAGTACCGGAAGCTCCATGCGCTTCCTGTTTTGGCATTTTGCATGGTATTTTCAAAATTTCTAAAAGATTTACAAAATTTAATTTTTAAATTAGAAAATTCTCGATTATTCAATTATTATGGAAAACAGTTCCACGGTTCTGGAAAAAATCTAACCAGTCAAAAGTCTGAGTTCCATCGGATCCGTAAAATCCGCTTTGGAACCGGGTTCGGGGCCATCTCTATCTGTAATGTATGTACCCAGCTTAAAGGGTAAGTCCAGCGCCAAAATGAAAACTTACATACAGGTAAATCACCCCCCAAAACCCTAAACAGTAATAGTTTGAAATCTGAAATATATAAGTCTAACCTGAAATCCTGCACAATGTCCTGTTTCCCCTGTTTTTGCTTCCTGGTTCTTCCAGTTAGCAACTGTCAGTTTTGGATTTGACAGTTGACATCACAGCCAATGACTGAATGTTAATCCCCTGTCTGCCTCTTCTGAGCATGCCCAGGCTCAGTAAATGCTCAGTACAGGTTTCTAAATTGCTCAGTTTCCATGAGGCCTCCAGAAGCATAGCAGGCATACAGTAATGAATTCATAGAACAAACTATGATATATCAACATATTTTAAAGAGGCCATTCTCAGATTGGCTTAAAGTGAAATGAAGTTGTATCATGTATGGCCAGACTTACACTTATAGGCCAGAAACTTAATTAAAATTAAAATTGCTTTTACATCTTCTCTATTTAAGGGAGGTACAAAGTAGTATTTTTCTTCTTTTGTGTATCACACTGAGCATGTGCAATTTCCCTGAGTAAGGAGAGGAGCCGTAACTGCAGAGCTTTCTTTACTAAAACATTTTACTGTGTTTCTTTGGTTAGGAATGAAATAGAATGTGATCTTATGACTTCAATGTCATTCCTAACCAAAGAAACACAGTTGCATAAAGCCCTGATGCGATATAGAGAACATTTTTTTACTGGAAGTTTTTTGCTGGCCATTCACTTATTAACCCTTCTTTTCTATCTGTATATTGTATGGACAGTAACTCTGCTTCTGTGGCTGGGTCCCCTAACTTTTTCTGGGCCCTAGGCAAGAGCCTAGGTTGCCTTGTGGATAATTCTGCACTGGTTAGAATGATCAATTCAATAACACGTTGCCCCTCCTCCATTGTTTTTTGGGAGGTTTATATAGTCAGTCTATATTTTGCTGTGAAGATTTTCTACCTTTTTGGTTAGTGTAACCTTTAAGGCTTTATTCACACTAGACACATTTTTGGTAATGTTTGCGGTAACACATATATTGGGAAAAAAGCAATGACATCAAATTTTTATGCAGTTTTATGTTAGTTACCCCAAAAAGGCATTAAAAAAAAAAGCACAGAAATGCTACTGCAGACGCATAAAATTGCATTTTAAAAAGATTTTAAATCGCAATGCAATTTATTTTGGGTTTTTAGTTTCTGGATATGTAAACACACAGGTACATTAAAAAACCTGTGCAGCCATTCAAAAATTAGAAATTCTGCCAAGAATTATTTTTCCCACAGATACTGCCATTCAGTCAATGCAGATTACTTCATTCAATGTGGATTACTTTTGAAAATACATTTATAAACACGCACATTACTATTGTATTTGTGATTATTATAATTTACTCTAATTTTGACTTATAAAAGATTTGCTTTTAACTCTGGGATTGTTTCCACCAACACTGAAAACACTCAGTTATTGTGGTTGAATATTTACATGCATCTTGGCAGCCATGTTGTATCGGCCTTCTCAAAAATCCGGATGGATGCTTTTTGTAAAATTATTTAAATACGGAAACAATGTGAATTTAATAGCCGACCTGCTGTTAGGCTGGAATCCTAATTCTGAAACAGGCTGGCAGGTGTCGGTTATTAAAGTCAGGTTAACTTTAGGGAGTTTATACAGCATTGTATTGTTTGTGGCTGACACCAACACAAAGAAAGCATAGTCTGGAAAGTATATAGTAAAGTTATTTTATGTAGCACTTGATAAAAGACTCTTGTGCTGAAATGCGTTCCTGTGTACACCAGATAAGTAGACAATGACCAATATTCCTGACATTTTGCACTTATTCTATTGGTGAAAGGCAGGTAGTGGAGTATGTGGTGGTCCCACAACACTTTGCAATGCATTAAAATATCTGCAGCCCTACATTATTTTTTTTAAATGTCTAGTTATATCATGACAGTCTAGGTGATGAAATAGAAATACTGTAGGAAACTCTGTAGAATAAAACAAATACAACAAAAGGGCTGAGACTAAAGGATCAGTACTACACCTGTTTTGCAGGGTCGAATAGCTGGACCAGTACATTTCTAACATTGTTTGTAACTACAAAGGGATCTTCATAAAACAGTTTCAGGGCTATTTACGCAGAGCCACTATTGCTCTGGGTAAATCTCCCCAATGTGATTCAATATCACGTTAGCGCAAGTAGGTAAATCCCAGGGCCAATAGCCGGCTTAAAATCATGCGCTTAAAGTAGCGCAAACAAGATATTGAATTGTGTCTTTTATGTGCATCCGGCACTAATAAGTAAAAGTTGCGCTAAGCAAGCGGTAGCGAACCATTTAGCATGACTTCCAAATATCTGTCCCTCCCCGCTGGGTAAATCACCCTATTTAACTACAAATTTGTGCATTTTGAAAATAAACCAGTCAGAGATACTGTCTCTTCTACTGTTTCCCATAGTCCTCTGCTAACCTTATTAATTCCTACAGGTCTGGTGCCAACCCCTTTATGTTTTCAGACTGTTAAGTAGCAGTACAATGGGAATTGCTGAAGTTTATACTTACATAAATTCTTTTTCCTGGAACACCAAAGGCAGCATACGTAGAGAGATATCCCCGCCCCTAAGATAGAACTGATTCTATAAATATTTGCCTTTCCCCTTACCCTCCCAGTGTTTAGAAAGCAATACATTAGGTTAAAAATAAAATAGAAATTGCTATTGAAAATAACTATTTATTGGGAAGAGAAGCTTACATAAGTATAAACTCACCCAAAGGCAGCATACGTAGAGATATAACACAGCTGTTAAGGGAAGGAAGCGGGAGGGAACTCATAATATAAGTTGAAACTATTAATAGTCTCTAGAACTTTAACACCAAAATTTGCTTCCTTCTTCTGCATGAGGTTAAGTTTGTAATGATTTGCAAAAGTGTTAAGTGAGGACCAAGTTGCTGCCCCGCATATATGCTCGTGAGGAACTCCTGCTCTACTGGCCCAGGAAGTAGACATCGCCCTGGTGGAGTTTGCTCTAACTTCTTGAGGAATAGGAACCTCCAATGTTTGGTAAGAAGAGATAATAGCCATTTTAACCCATCTGGATAAATATGTTTGGAGGCAGACATACCTTTCCTTATACCTGAGAAACATACAAATAAAGAGTCCGATTTCCTAAACTCTTGAACTCTGGCTAGATAAGCCAAAACACATCTTTTGACATCAACTTTGTGGTTTCTTTCTTCTTCCTCATTGGTTGGATTTGGGTAAAAGGAAGGAAGAAAATGTCCTGCTGCCTATGAAACAAGGATGACACTTTGGGCATAAATGTAGGATCCAGAGATAGAACGATACCTTCCTCTTTAATCTGTAAAAAAGGTTCTTTACAGGATAATGCCTGGATTTCAATAATCCTTCTAGCAGAAGAAATTGCAACTAAAAAGACAGTTTTCCATTAAAGATATTTAATATTAGCCTCTCCTAAAGGTTCAAAAGGTGAAGAACTTAATGCTCTTAATACTAAACCTAGATCCCATTTGGGAACCAATGATCTTAATTTTGGTTTTATTTTCTTAGCTGCGTTCATAAATCTATGTATGAGATGATTATTTGCCAAATTAGTTTGATAAATAGCTCCTAAAGCAGAAATCTGAACCTTTAATGTGTTTGGTGCCAATACCTTTTTTGAAGGCCTAATACCAAAAAGTCCAGGATTGAAGGAATGTTAAGTAAATCTGATGTATTCAATTAGATCAACTGGACTTGAAGTTTAGTTCTATCTAAACTTCAAGTCCAGTTGATCTAATTGCATCAGATATACCATGACCTGGATGAATGAGAACCTTCACAAGCAAGGAATGTTAAGAGATATACAAGATCATGTGTTGATAGTTTGTAAAGATAGTCCTGTATTACCCATCATTTCCTTTCAGAAACCATGCACAAAGTTTCAGATTCTCTACTTGTGGATAAGGAGTTTGTCCCTGGTGAAGGAGGTTCTGGCATATCGGGAGGGGCCAAGCCGGTCTGATAGATAAAAGAATGAGATCTGCATACCAAGTTCTTCTGGCCCAAGCTGGTGCTATTAAAATCACTAGGTTTTTCTCCTGTCTGATCTTCCTCAATACTTTGTTCAGAAGGGGAATGGGAGGAAAAATATAAGCGAGTCTGAAATTCCATGGATGTACTAGTGCCACTTGCCCAAAGGTCCTGTGATCTCTGTTTAGGGGGAAAAAAGTTTTTTGTCTTTTTGTTTTGGTAGTTTGCCATTAAATCTACTTCCGTTGGCCCCATCTTTTGCAAATTAAATTGAAAGTTTCGCTGTTGAGGCCCCATTCGTTGGGATCTAGGAATTTTCTGCTTAAATGGTCTGCCCATTGATTTGCTGTTCCTTTTATATATAAGGCTGAAATTGACTGCAGGTGAGTTTCTGCCCAAACAAAAATTTCTTGTGATAGGTTTAATAGGCTCAAACTTTTTGTTCCTCCCTGATGATTTATATATGCGGCTGCTGAAGTATTTATTGCCTGTTTGAATTTTTACTCTCTTGTTCTCTATTAAATGATGAAATTATTTTAAAGCAAGGAGAACTACTTTTAATTCTCAGAAATCTGAGGAAGCTACTTGTTCTCTTTTTGACCAAATGCCTTGTTTTGACCAGCCTAGGCAGTGAGCCCCCCAACCTAGTAAGCTGGCATCTGTGGTGATGATTATAGATTGAGGAGAGTAAATGGGTTGCCCTTTGTTTAGATGTTCTTGACACAACCACTATTCCAGAGATTTCTTTACAAAAACAGGAATTCTTACTTTCTTTTTTAAAGATTCCGTCTTTCTGTCCCAACTGTGAATATAAAATTGTTGAAGGCATCTGATGTGTACTCTGCCCCAGGGAACCCCCTCTAGTGCTGCGGAAAACAGGCCTAATACTTCTAGGATGGATTTTAAAGATACATTTCTTGAAATTTTTACCATTTTACTTTGCTTTGCTTAGAATTTTTTAGAGTAATACAATTTAGAATTTTTTAGAGTAATACAATTTAGACCATGAAAAAAAACTGTTTTGAAATATCCACATTTGAGGATTGTTACTATTATAGCCTAAGGGAAAAAATGTCCGGAAATTCGCCGATAACGCCGTAACGCTTCTACGGATTCCTTAGCTAGAAGATAGCACACTTCTCCTATATGCCCCGCACGTCTGTACCGAATTTCATGTCTCTAGCTCAAAAACTGTGGGAGGAGATACGGTCCAAAAAAGAGGAAGAATAAAACGGAAGAAGAAAAAGAAGAAATAGAAAGAACAGGAATTTGGCTTTTTCAAGCCAAATTAACTAGTAGTTTGCATCAATCAGAAAGGTCACCACCAGGGGGCAGAGCTTTTTTAGGTTACTTTCATCCAACAATTTGTTTCTCAGAAGTACAATGGGCCATATTTATTAACCAGTGGTACTGGAGACTTCTGATACAGCGGGTGGTATTGTATGGGAGATCGTAGAATCTATGATCGCAATTGTACGATCGCCCATACAATACATGTCCAGATAACATGTTGGGCCATAGTTATAACGTTTTATAATCAAATTGTAATTGTACGTCCACAATTGTAAATTTATGCCCTTAATCTTAGATTTCCATCCGCGATCATAAATTTCCGACAGAACGGAAATCTAGTATTGTGGGTATAAAATTATAATTTAAAGTATAAAACTTTATAAATATGGCCCAATATGTTATCTGGATAACAGGAGTTGCAGATCACGTCTTCCCAAAGGTCTTGTCACTGATGAAGTGAAGGGGCAGAGTTAGGGAAATCATCTATAATCATCTATAATGGTTATCAGGGGAGCTGTATCTGTCATAGGGAGTCGGGTCGCACCTGCCCCAGTAGTAGTTATTCCCTTAGTAAGTATTACAACTGATCTACTTTAAACCCAGGGGTGAGGACCTAGCAGTGCAGGACCCCACCTTGGGGACATTTAAAGGTAAGGGTGAGGTGGGTAAGTATAGTTCAGCTTTAATAGAAAGCCTTTATTGCACTATAGCAGGAGCTACACAGCAATGATCTGTGAATGGCTGGTTAACCCAATGTTCAACAGAACTCAAAAGACTTCTGGCCCAACCTCGTTAACCCCATGTTCAACAGAACTCAAAAGACTTTGGCCCAACCTCCCCAACATTCCTCTTATTAAAATCACTAATGAAAAAACATTGCACGGAGCTGTGCTAAGATCCGGTTCACTTTATTATATCCCCCTGCAGCTCTGTACTATGTTATTTCTATAAGTGTAAACTATTAAAGTTGTGATATTGAGAAATACATTATACAGGGCTGTGCTAAGATCAGTACAATTCATTATCCTCCCCTGCAGCTCTTACTATGTTATTTCATAAGTGTAACTATAAAGTTGTGATATTGAGAAATACATTATACAGGGGCTGTGCTAAGATCAGGACAATTCATTATCCTCCCTGCAGCTCTCTGTACTATGTTATTTCTATAAGTGTAACTATTAAAGTTGTGATATTGAGAAATACATTACACAGAGCTGTGCTAAGATCCGGTTTACTTCATTATCCTCCCCATGCAGCTCTGTACTATGTTATTTCTATAAGTGTAAGTATTAAAGTTGTGATGCTGTGCTAAGATCAGGTCCTTCATTATCCTCCCCTGCAGCTCTGTACTATGTTATTTCTATAAGTGTAACTATTAAAGTTGTGATATTGAGAAATACATTACCCAGAGCTGTGCTAAGATCGAGTTCACTTCATTATCCTCCCCTGCAGCTCTGTACTATGTTATTTCTATAACGTGTAACTATTAAAGTTGGATGAGATTGAGAATACATTACATAGAGCTGTGCTAAGAAATGGTTCACTTCATATCCTCCCTCTGCAGCTTCTTCTATCAATAGTACCCAGGGTGAGGTCCTAAACCCCCATAGGTTTTACCCGTATCAGCTGTTAAACTTACTTTTATTCATTGTCATCACCACAAAGTGGCATTAAAGGGCAAATTCCCCCCTTAACAAACTTTGGACATATAATAAGCACCCCCAACCCCATTCCACATATTTACCTTTTCTCCCCAGTGCTCTGGTCCCTCACTGTTCTCCTGCCGCATCCTTTATGGCTTTGTGAGTCCAGTCATTGGTCCGTGATGTCACCGTCACAATCTTGATTCGGGGCAACACCCAGATAAGCCTGGAGAGAGCAGCCAGCGACCAGAGGAGTTAAAGTAAAATCCTTCACTCAGAAGAGCTGGGGAAAGGTCCATATTGGGGAATGGCAGGGTGTTCCTGGGTATTTGACACCTAAAAAAACTTTTAAATGCTGCCTATTACAGCGGGGGGCAGCATGTGGCACGGATGTGGCTTTATCAGAGAACATAGGCGTGGTTGTGGGGTGGGTGTGGTCTGAGACTAACACTGACTGGTGAACGGAGGGCTGACTGAGTGGTGGACTGGGACGGGCTCACTGAGTGGTGTGACTGGAGGGCAACTGAGTGGTGAATGGAGGGCTGACTGAGTGTGGACTGGAGGGCTACGACTGGTGACGGAGGGCTGACTGCTGGGGGAAGTGGTGGACTGGAGGGCTCACTGAGTAGTGGACTGGAGGGCTGACTGAGTGGTGGACTGGAGGGTGACTGAGTGGTGGATGGAGGGCTCACTGGGTGGTGGACTGGAGGGCTGACTGAGTGGTGAACTGGAGGGCTGACTGAGGAGGGGGACTGGTGCTGAAATGCAGTATTGCAGAAAGGCAAGGATTTTTTTAACTGCCGCCTTTTAAGTGTTCTGCAGGGGCGTGCCCTGAGCAAATGTTTCAGTTTGCTTCATGGTAGGGGCACCCCTGGGGAATGGGTCTAGGCAATGGTGTTGGTAAGTTTACTAACTTTGTAAGGGGGGTTAACAAGCCCTTTAAAGTGTCACGCTAAAATAGCAGCAAGTATAGCATTCAAAATGCTTGTATGTTGTGCACCTGCGCAGACACCAGATTCCCTGGTGAATGGGTTTGTGTCCCTTTAAGACTGGGTTAAATCTGGGTAAATCGCCTGACTGTATTTTATTTGCTCAGCCTGTTATTTACTGATTTCATGTGTGATTTGTACAGAGGACGGAGCACATGATGGGACACTGGCAGAGAACAGAGGACCTTGGAGATCCAGGTAACTGCAGGGCAGACAGACAGGTCTGTGGTCTGGGAACCTGACATTAATATGGTCAGTGCAAACCAGGAGAAAATCCCATGATCCCTCTATATGTCCATCGACCGCAATGTGGTCCGTAGCCACGTCACCAATTACAATCAACCAAGTGAGGATTAGTGAATAGTCAGTTAATTGGCCATAATGTGTCCTTGCAAATTGTCTGGTTGTTCATGGTGCGGTGGGATAAAGAGTTAACCCCTGTCTACCAAATCCTCATTGGGTAACTCCTGCTGTGCCATACACTTACATTAACGGTGGCCATACACAAAGAATACGGGTGGCCATACACTTACATTAACGGTGGCCATACACATACACTAACGGGGGCCATACCACATACTAACTGGCCATACACATACACTAACGGTGGCCATACACATACACTAACGGTGGCCATACACATACACTAACGGTGGCCATACACATAGACTAACGGTGGCCATACACATAGACTAACGGTGGCCTACACATAGACTAACGGTGGCCATACACATAGACTAACGGTGGCCATACACATAGACTAACGGTGGCCATACACCTATTAACGTGGCCATACACAAGATAGACTAACGGGGGCCATACACATACATTAACGGTGGCCATACACATAGACTAAGGATGGCCATACACATAGACTAACGGTGGCCATACACATAGAATAACGGTGGCCATACACATAGAGTAACGGTGGCCATACACTTACATTAATGGTGGCCATACACATACACTAACGGTGGCCATACACATACATTAACGGTGGCCATACACATAGACTAACGGTGGCCATACACATACATTACATGGCCATACACCATAGACTACGGTGGCCATCACATAAACATACAAAACGGTGCCATACACATAGACTATAACGGTGGCCATACACTTACATTAACGGGGACAATACACATAGACTAACGGTGGCCATACACATACACTACGGTGGCCATACTACTAACGTCCATAACATTACTTAACGGTGGCCATACAAATAACTAACGGTGGCATACACATAGAGTAATGGTGACCATACACATAGACTAACGTGTCACTGGCCATACACATACATTAACGGTGGCCATACACATACATTAACGGGGCCATACCATACACATAACTGGGCCATACACATAGACTACACATGGCCATACAATAGACTAAACGGTGTGCCATACACATACCATAACGATGGACAACAAATAGATCTAATGGTGGCCATACACATAGATTAATGATGGCCATACACATAGACTAATGGTGGCCATACACATACACTAACGGTGGCCATACACATAGACTAACGTAGGCCATACACTTACATTAACGGTGGCCATACACATAGACTAACGGGGCCATACGCTTACATTAAACAGTGGCCTACCACAACACCAACGGTGGCCATACACATAGACTAACGGTGGCCATACACTTACATTAACGGTGGCCATACACATAGACTAACGGTGGCCATACATATAGACTAACGGTGGCCATACACATAGACTAACGGTGGCCATACACATAGACTAACGGTGGCCTACATTACAACTTACATAACGGTGGCATACACATACACTAACGGTGGCCATACACATTACTGAACGGGGCCATACAAATAGAATAACGGTGGCCATACCATACACCTACACTTATAACGGTGGCAACACATAGACTAACGGTGGCCATACACAAGACTAACGGTGGCCATACACATAGACTAAGGTGCCATACACATAGACTAAGTAGGCCATACACTTACATTACGGTGGCCATACACATAGACTAACGGTGGCCAACGCTTACCATTAACAGTGGCCATACAAATACACCAACGGTGGCCATACAAATAGACTACGGTGGCCATACACTACATTTAACGGTGGCCATACACATAGACTAACGGTGGCCATACATATAGACTAACGGTGGCCATACACATAGACTAACGGTGGCCATACACATAGACTAATGGTGGCCATACACTTACATTAACGGTGGCCATACACATACACTAACGGTGGCCATACACATACATAAACGGTGGCCATAACACATAGACTAACGGTGGCCATACACATAGACTAATGGTGGCCATACACATAGACTAACGGTGGCCATACACTACATTAACGGTGGCCATACACATAGACTAACGGTGGCCATACATATAGACTAACGGTGGCCATACACATAGACTAACGGTGGCCATACACATAGACTAATGGTGGCCATACACTTACATTAACGGTGGCCATACACATACACTAACGGTGGCCATACACATACATAAACGGTGGCCATACACATAGACTAACGGTGGCCATACACATAGACTAAGGTGGCCATACATAGACAGGTGGCCATACACTTACATAACGGGGGCCATACACATAGACTAACGGTGGCCATACACATAGACTAACGGGGCCATACACATAGCACTAACGGGGCCATACACATAGACTACGGTGGCCATACACTGACTTAACGGTGGCCATACACTTACATTACGGTGGCCATACACATTACACTAACGTGTGGCCATCAATACTTACCATACATTAACGGTGGCCATACACATAGACTAACGGTGGCCATACACTTACATTCAGGTGGCCATACCTTACATTAACAGTGGCCATACACATAGACTAACGGTGCCATACACATAGGACTAACGTGGCCATACACATAGACTAACGGTGGCCATACACTACACTTAACGGTGGCCATACACATAGACTAATGGTGGCCATACACATAGATTAACGGTGGCCATACACATAGACTAACGATGGCCATACACATACATTAACGGTGGCCATACACATACTAATGTGGCTACACATAGATAATGGTGGCCATACACATAATAGGTGACATACACAACTTAAGGTGGCCATACACATACATTAACGGGCCATACACAAGACAACGGGGGCCATACACAACATTAACGGTGGCCAACACAACACTACGGTGGCCATACACATAGACTAACGGGGGGCCATACACTTACATTAACGGTGGCCATACACATAGACTAACGGTGGCCATACACATACACTAACGGTGGCCATACACATAGACTAACAGGGGGCCATACACATACACGAACGGTGGCCATACCAACATACACTAACGGTGGCCACACACATAGACTAACGGGGGGCCATACACATACATTAACGGTGGCCATACAGATACACTAACGGTGGCCATACACATAGACTAACGGGGAGCCATACACATATATTAATGGTGGCCATACACATAGACTAACGGGGGGCCATACACATACATTAACGGTGGCCATACACATACACTAACGGTGGCCATACACATAGACTAACGGGGGGCCATACACTTACATTAACGGTGGCCAACCATAGACTAACGGTGGCCATGTACACATACATTAACGTGGCCATACACATAGACTAAACGTGGCCATACACATACACAACGGTGGCCATACACATAACTAACGGGGCCACACACAACGACTAACGGAGGGGCCATACACTACATTAACGGTGGCCATACAGATACACTAACGGTGGCCATACACATAGACTAACGGGGAGCCATACACATATATAACGGTGGCCATACACATAGACTAACGGGGGGCCATACACATACATTAAGGTGGCCATTACACATACTAAGGATGGCCATACACAAGACTAAAGGTGCCATACACATAGACTAACGGTGGCCATACACATAGAAGTAACGGTGGCCATACACTTACATTATGGTGGCCATACACCCATAACAACGGTGGCCATACACATACATTAACAGTGGCCATACACATAACTAAGGTGGCCATAAAACATACACTAACGGTGGCCATTACACATAGACTCACGGTGGCCATACACTTACATTAACGGGGGCCATACACTACATAAGGTGGCCATACACATAACTAACGGTGGCCATACACATACATAACGGTGGCCATACACATAGAGTAATGTGACCATACACATAGACTAACGGTGTGGCCATACACTACATTAAGTTGGCCATACACATACATTAACGGTGGCCATACACATACACTAACGGTGGCCATACACATAGACTAACATGGCCATACACATAGACTAACGGTGGCCATACACATACATTAACGGTGGCCATACACATAGACTAATGGTGGCCATACACATAGATTAATGATGGCCATACACATAGACTAATGGTGGCCATACACATACACTAACGGTGGCCATACACATAGACTAACGTAGGCCATACACTTACATTAACGTGGAATACACATAACTAACGGTGGCCATACACATAGACTAACGGTGCCATACAATTACATTAACGGTGGCCATACACATAGATCTAACGGTGGCCATTACATATCAAACGGTGGCCATACATATAGACTAACGGGGCCATACATACGACTAACGGTGGCCATACACATAGACTAACGGTGGCCATACACATAGACTAACGGTGGCCATACACATAGACTAATGGTGGCTATACACTTACATTAACGGTGGCCATACACATACACTAACGGTGGCCATACACATACATTAATGGTGGCCATACACATACATTAACGGTGGCCATACACATAGACTAACGGTGGCCATACACATAGACTAACGGTGGCCATACACATAGACTATTGGTGGCATACACATAGACTAACGGTGGCCATACACATAGACTAACGGTGCCATACCACTAGAATAACGGTGGCCATAACCATAGACTAATGGGCCATACACTTACATTAACGGTGGCCATACACATACACTAACGGTGGCCATACCATACATTAACGGTGGCCATACACATAGACTAACGGTGGCCCCATACACATACATTAACGGTGGCCATACACATAGACTAAGGTGGCCATTCACAATAGACTAATGGTGCCATACAACATACATTGTGGCAGACTAAACGGTGGCCATACACTTACATTAACGGTGGCCATACAACTACATTAACGGTGGCCTACACATAGACTAACGGTGGCCATACACAAGACAAAGGTGGCCATACAACTTACATTAACGTGGCCATACATAGCAAATTGGCCATACAAATAGACTAACGGTGGCCATACACATAGACTAACGGTGGCCCTACACATAGACTAACGGTGGCCATAACATAACTATGGATACATTATACGTGACCAGTACATACAACGGTGGCCATACCCATACATTAACGGTGGCCTACACATAGATAACGGTGCCATACACTTACATTAACGGGGCCATACACTTACATTAACGGTGGCCAACACTAGATAATGTGGCCATACAATAGACTAACGGTGGCCATACACTACATTAACGGTGGCCATACACATAGACTAATGGTGGCCATACACATAGATTAACGGTGGCCATAATTAATTAACGGGGCCATACACATAGACTAATGGTGGCCATACACAGACTAACGGTGGCCATACACATAGACTAACGGTAAGGTGGGTGTCGGTAAGGTGTACGGTGTCGGTAAGGTGTTACGTGTCGGTAAGGTGCGGTAAGGTGTACGGTGTCGGTAAGGTGTCGGTAATGTGTACGGAGTTGGTAGGTGTACGGTGTCGGTAAGGTGTCGGTAGGTGTACGGTGTCGGTAGGGTCGGTAATGTGTACGAGAGTTGGTAAGGTGTACGTGTCGGTAAGGTCGTGGTAAGGTGTACGGTGTCGGTAAGGTGTCGGTAAGGTGTTAAGGTTTACAGGTGCGGTAAGGTGTCGGTAAGGTGTACGGTGTCGGTAAGGTGTACGGTGTCGGTAAGGTGTACGGTGTCGGTAAGGTGTACGGTGTCGGTAAGGTGTACGGTGTCCGTAACGTTTACGGTGTCAGTAACATGTATGCCACCTTTATTAGACTGATTGAGTTTAAATAATTTCCATTTCTTTATTATTTAAGCTGGGGATCTCATTGTATTTCATTATTACTGCCCAGGACAGTTGTGGCCCTAATAATAATAAACGCTGGGCCCCCTGGAGACATGACAGAGACCAACTACACAGCACCACGTGACCCTCAACAGGTAAACAAAGCCTCGTGCAATATCGCGCCTGCGACATGGAGTTCGCTAGGAAAACCAAGCGCATGCTCTCTGCGGGTTCTGATAGAGTTTTGCGCAAGCGCAGTGCACTGTTCGGCTTATGCGGGATGTGAAGGAAGCGGCGCAGTGAGTGAGAAGTAGGGACCGAACCATGGGGAGACCGGAGGGGATGTAAACTCTAACTGCTAATCCCCAACTCCACCGGGGACCCGGAATTAGACACCGCCGTGTGGCAATGGCTCAACTGGGACAGGGTGAGAGAACCTAGCTCGTTATATAGATACCTCACTTACCAAACCCCCCCATATACAGATACCCCTTATGTAAAGATGTTCCCCATATACAGATACCCCTTGTATACAGATACCCCTTGTATACAGATACCCCTTATACACAGATACCACCTTATACAGATACCCCTTATACAGATACCCCTTATATACAGATATACTGTATACACAGATACCACCATATACAGATACCCCTTATACAGATACCCCTTATATACAAATTCCCCTCATATACAGATACCCCTCCTCATACAGAGTTATATCCCCACCATAGATACATGATATAGACTCCTACTTTTTTATATATATAGATGTTATATTCCCCCCATAAATACATGAAATAGAACCCTACTTATTTATATATATAGATGGTACATTCCCCCCATAGATACATGAAATAAAACCTACTACTATATAGATGGACATTCCTCCATAAGTACATGAAATAGAACCCTACTTACTTAATAGATGGTACCTTCTCCATGATACATGGTATAGAACCCTACTTACTTATATAGACGGTACATTCCCCACATAGATACATGAAATAGAACCCTACTTACTTATATAGACGGTACATTCCTCCATAGATACATGAAATAGAACCCTACTTACTTATATAGATGGTACATTCCTCCCATAGATACATGGTATACAACACTACTTACTTATATAGATGGTACATTCCTCCCATAGATACATGGTATAGAACCCTTATTACTTATATAGACGGTACATTCCCCCATAGATACATGATATAGAACCCTCCTTACTTATATAGATGGTACATTACCTATAGATACATGGTATAGAACCCTAACTTACTATATTAGACGGTACCATTCCCCCTATAGATACATGGAATAGAACCCTACTTACTTATTATAGATGGTAGATTCCCCCAATAGATAAATGATATAGAACCCTACTTCATAGATCGTACATTCCCCCATAGATACATGGTATAGAACCCTACTTATTTATATAGATGGTACATTCCCCCATAGATACATGGTATAGAACCCTACTTACTTATATAGACGGTACATTCCCCCCTATAGATACATGGTATAGAACCCTTATTACTTAATGAGCACGGTTCATTCCCCATAAAACATGGTATAGGACCCTACTTTATTATATATATATATAGTTGTTTCATTCCCCATCAGATACATGATATAGAAACCCTACTTACATAGATCGTACATTCCCCATAGATACATGGTATACAACAAACTTACTTATATAGATGGTAATTCCCCCATAGATACTGGTATAGAACCTTATTAATTATATAGCGGTTCATTCCCCCATAAATACTGGTATAGGCCCCTACTTTTTATATTATAGATGTTCATTCCCCCATAGATAATGTTATACACACTACTTACTTATATAGAGGTACATTCCCCCATAGATACCTGTGTAATAGTCAACCCCTATTACTTCATACCTGAGACGGTACTTCCCCATAGATCAATGATATAGACCCTCCTTACGTATATGATAATGGTACATTTCCCCATATAGATACATGGTATATAGCAACCCTACTACTATATACGAAGAGGTCCATTCCCCCTGATAATCACATGGATAAACCTACTTACTTATATATATATGGTAACATTCCCCCCCACTAGATTACATGCTATTGAACCCTACTATATCATAGATCTACATCTCCCCCCCATAGATACTGGTATAGAACCCACTTATTATATGATGTACATTCCCCCCCATAGTTCACATGGTATAGCCACCCTAAGACTTTACTTTCCCATATATATTCCTACTTATGATGGTACGATTCCCCCTATAGATACTGTATAGAACCCTACTACTTTATAGATGGTAGCATTCCCTGTCTGGGAAGACCTACTTTATGATGTCATCTTATGATACCGATAGACCCTAATTTACATAGATCGTCACCATTCACACCATAGATACATAGTATAAGGACCCTATTTACTTATAGATAGATGGTACATTCCTCCCATAGATACATGATATGGAGACCCTACTACATAGATAGTACACATGCCCCCCACGATACATTGTTAGAACCTACTTACTTATATATATGGTACATTCCTCCATAGATGCTGATATAAGACCCTACTTCTTACATAATGGTACGTTCCCCCATAGATACATGGTATCGAACCCTTATCCTTATATAGACGGTACAATTCCCCCATATACCTGATATAGAACCCTTCCTTACTATATTGAATGGTACATTACCCCATAGTAGAACAGGTATAGAAACCCTAACTTACTTATAAATGCGTAATTCCCCCCTATAGATTACTGGAATGACCTTCTATTACTATATAGATGGTAGATCCCCAATAGATACATATACTAGAACCCTACTTGCATAGATCTACATTCCCCCCCATGATACATGGTAAGACCCTACTTATTGTATATAGGATGGTACATTCCCCGCATAGTACTGGTAATGCACCCTACTTACTTATTAGACGTGCATTGTCCCCCTATAGAATACAGGGTTATAGAACCCTTATTAACTTATATGAGACGGTCATTCCACCCCATAAATACTGGTAAGGCCCCTACTTTATTTATATATATATCAGTTGGCTTCATTCCCCCTAGATACATGTTAGAACCCTCTTACTTAGATAGACGTTCATTCCCCCTAGATACATGGTATCCACCTATTATTTATAGATGGTACATTCCCCCCATATTACTGATATAGACCGTACTTACTTAGATAGATGGTACATTCCCTTCCCATAGATACATGTTATCAACCCTTATTACTTATTAGACGGTTCATCCCCCATAAATACAGTGGTATAGGCCCCCTACTTATTTATCTATATAAGATGTTCATTACCCCCATAGTATACATTTATACAAACAAAAAACTTACGACTTATATCGATGGTACATTCCTCCATAGATACATGTATAGAAACCCTTATTACTTTATAGCGGGTACACTTCCCCCATAGATCATGATATAGGAACCCTCTTACTTATATGATGGTGAACTTTCCCCCCAATATAGAGATTTAAACATTGTTAGACCCCTTACTTATATATGACGGTACATTCCCCCCTATAGATACATGGAATGAACCCTATTACTTATATAGAGTACATTCCTCCCAATAGATACATGATAAAACCCTACTTACATTGTACTATGTTTCTTTCTATAAAGTGTAACTATTATAAGTTTGTGATATTGAGAATACATTATCCAGGGGCTGTGCTAAGATAGGTACAATTATTCTCCTCCCCTGCAGCTCTGTACTATGTTATTCTATAGTGTATACTATAAATTTGTGATATTGAGAATAATTACACAAGCTGGTGCTAAGACGGTTACTTCATTATCCTCCCCATGCAGCTCTGTACTATGTTATTTCATAAGTGTAATATTCAAGTTAAGTTTGATGCTTCTAAGATCAGGTTCACTTCATTATACCTCCCCTGCAGCTCTGTACTATGTTATTTCTATACGTTTAACTATAAAGTTGTGATATTGAGAAATACATACTCAGAGCTGTGCTAAGACGAGTTCACTTCATTATCCGCCCCTGCAGCTCTTGTTACTATGTTTCTTTCTATAGGAGTGTAACTATTGAAGTTGTGAAGATTGAGAAATAATTACATAGAGCTGTGCTAAGATCATGGTTCACTTCATTATCCTCCCTCCTGCAGCTTCTTCTATCAATAGTACCAGGTGATGTCCTAAACCGACACTAGGTTTTAAACCCTTTATCCCTTTAATAAACTTACTTTATCTCATTGGTTCATCCACAAAGTGTGCATTAAAAAGGGCAAATTCCCCCCTTAACAACTTTTGGACAATAATCAACACCCCAACCCCATTTCCACAATATTTACCTTCCTCACTCCCAGTGCTCTGGTCCCTCACTGTTCTCCTTGCCGCCATCCTTTATGGCTTTTGTGAGCTCCAGTCATTGGTTCCTGAATGTCACCGGTCACAATCTTATTCGGGGCTTAACACCAGATAACCCTGGAAGAGTGCATGCCCGCGACCAGAGGATTAATAAAAAATCCTTCACCATCAGAAGGCTGGTGAGAAAGGTCCAATTGGGGGAAATGGCAGGGTGTGTTCCTAGGTATTTGACACCTAAAAAAACCTTTAAATGCTGCCTTTAGTCAAACGGGGGCCGCATGCGTGAGCACTGATGTGGGCTTTAATCAGAGAACAAGGCTGGCTTGTGGAGGTGGGTGTGGTCCTGCAGACTAACCTGACTGTGAACTGAGGGCTGACTGAGTGGTGGACTGGAGGGCTCACTTTGAGGTAAAGTGTGCGGAGGCTGACGAGTGGTGACTGGAGTGGTACTGAGTGCTGAACTGAGTGGCGACTGGAAGGGCTCCTGGTGGGAACTGGAGGTCTTGACTGAGTGGGTGGACTGAGGGCTTGACTGAGTGCAGTGACTGGAGGCTACTGAGTGGTGGACTGGAGGGCTGCTGATGGTGGACTGGAGGCTACTAGACGGGCTCACGGGTGGGTGGACTGGAGGGCTGACTGAGTGGTGAAACTGGAGGCTGACTGAGTGGTGGACTGGTGGCTGAAATGCTATTGCAGAAAGGAGGATTTTTTTTTACTGCCGCCTTTTAAGTGTTCTGCAGGGCGTGCCCCTGAGCAATTTTCAGTTTCTTCATGGTAGGGGGCACCCCTGCGGGATGGTCGTAGGCACTGGTGTTGGTAATTTACTACTTTGTAAGGGGGGTTAACAGCCCTTTAAAGTGTCCCGTAAAAGGCAGCAATATAGCATTAAAATGCTTGTATTTGCTTGTCACGTGCGCAGACACCAGTTTCCCTTGGTGAATGGGTTTTGGGTCCCTTTTTAGACTGGGTTACAATCTGGGTAAATCGCCTGACTGTATTTTATTTGCTCACCTGTTTATTACTATTTCCATGTGGTGATTGTACAGAACGGAGTCACATGAATGGACCCTGGCAGAAGAACAGACGACTTGGAGATCCAGGTAACGTGCAGGGCAGACAGACAGTCGTGTCCTGGGAACCTGACATTCAATATGGTCATTGCAACCAGGAGAAATCCCATTGATCCCCCCTCTATATGTCACCATCGACCGGCAACTGGTCCGTACTGCCAACCGTCACCAATTTACATCACCAAGTGAGGATTAGTGATAGTCAGTTTAATTGGCCATAATGTGTCTTGCAAATTGTCTGTTTGTTCATGGTGCGGGGTGGGGAATAACCTAGTTAACCACCCCTGTTACCAATCCCTTCTCATTGGGATATCCTCTGCGTGCCTACCTTCATAGACGGTGGCCATACACACAGAATAACGGTGGCCATACACTTACATTAACGGTGGCCATACACACCCTAACGGTGGCCATACACATAGTACTAACGTGGCCATACACTAACACTAACGGTGGCATACACATAGCACTACGGTGGCCATACAACATACACTACGTTGGCCATACACATAGACTAACGGTGGCCATACACATAACTAACGGTGGTCCATACCCATAGACTACGGTGGCCATACACATAGACTAACGGTGGCATACACCTACACTAACGTTGGGCACTACACATATATTTACACGGTGGCCATACACATAGATCGGGGGGGGCCATACCATACATTAACGGTGGCCATACACATAGAACTAAGGATGGCCCAATACACATCACGTTCACACATAGATACCGGTGGCCATACACATAGAAAGGTCAACAGAGAACTGTGGCCATACACTTACATTAATGGTGGCCATACACATACACTAACGGTGGCCATACACATACATTAAACGGTGCCATACACAAGACTAACGGTGGCCATACCATACATTAACAGTGGCCATAACACATAGACTAAACGGTGGCATAAACATACACTACCGGTGGCCATAACATAACTAACGGTGGCCCATACACTTACATTACGGTGGGCATACACATCGACTAAGTGTGTCCATACACATACACTAACGTGGCCATACCATACCTTAACGGGCCATACACATACATTAACGGTGGCCATACACATACACTAACGTTGGCCATACACATAGATTAATGGTGACCATACACATAGACTAACGGGGCCATACACATACTTAACGGTGGCCATACCATACATTCACGGTGGCCATACACATACATACCTAACGGCTGGGCCATACACTAGATACATGCCTACACATAGACTACCGTTGGCCCATACACATACATTAACATGGCAATACACATAGACTAATGGTGGCCATACACATAGATTACAGATGGCCATAACATAGACTAATGTGGCCATAAAGCCATACACTACGTGGCCATACCATAGACAACGTGCCATACACTTACAATTAACGGTTGCCAATACACATAGACTAAGTTGGCCATAACGCTTACATTAACAGTGGCCATACACATACACCAACGGGGCCATACACATAGCTAACGGTGGCCTAACACTTACAGTTACGTGGCCTACAATTAACACCTATAGACTAACGTGGGCCTCATAGACATAACGTGGCATCACAACTAACGGTGGCCATACACAGACGAATGGTGGCCATCACTTACATTAACGGTTGCCATACACATCACTAACGGTTGGCCATAACACAACTTAACGGTGGCCATACACATAGACTAACGGTGCGGCTACACATAGACTAACGTGGGCCATACACTTACATTTACCGGGGCCATACCATAGATTAACGGTGGGCCATACACATAGACTAACGGTGGCCATACAACACTACTGCCTACTGACTAAAAGTGGCCATACACATACTACGAGCATCCTAATACGGTGGCCGACTACAAAGACTAATCCGGTGGCCATAATCGCACATTAACATTGGCCATACCCATAACACCAACGGTGGCCATACACATAGCTAACGGTTGGCCAACACTTACATTAACGTGGCCAACACATGACTTAACGGTGGCCCATACATATAACTTACACGGTGGGCCATACACATATAGCTAGCTGTGGCCATACACAGACTACTGGGTTGCCATACCTTCACTTAATAACTGGTGCCATACACATACACTAACCGGGCCATCACACTACATAAACGTGCATACACATACAGTGGCCATACACATAGACTAACGTGGCCATCCACATAGACTAAGGTGTCCATACACTTACTTAACGTGGCCATACTTCATAATAACGTGGCCATACACCATAGACTAACGTGGCCATACATCATAAGACTATACGGGTGGCCCATACACCAATTCCATACGACTAATGGTGCCATACACTTACATTACACGGTGGCCCTAACACTACATAACGGTGGCCATACACATACATAAACGGTGGCCATACACATAGACTACCGGTGGCCATCACATAGACTAATGGTGGCCTAACACATAGACTAACCGGTGGCCATTACACTTTACGGGCATACTATCTACTGTCCAACCAAGCTCGGTGGCCATACCATATACTAACGGTGGCCATACACATAGACTGAATGGTGGCATACATACATAACGGTGCATACATTACTAACGGTGGGCCATACACATGATAATCGGTGGCCATCACACCTTCCATGCTACACGACTCGGGCCATATCACTACATTAACGGTGCCATACAACTACCCTAACTAGTGGCCATACACATAGATAACGGTGGCCCATATCACATAGACTAACGGTTGGCCATACACTTAATATAAGGGCCATACGTACAACTGCCATTACACGAGTGGCCTACACATGACTAGTGCCATCGTAGTGGGCCATACTATCGGTCATACCATGATTGGGCAACCTGACGGTGGCCATACACATATACTAACGATGGCCATACACAACATTAACGGTGGCCCATACCATACGAACTAATTGTTGGCCATACCAAACTATGGTGGCCCATACACCAAAACAACTAGCTCGGTGACCCATACACATACATTACGGTGGCCATACACATACACTAACGGTGGGCCATGACACATAGACCTAACGGGGGGCCATACACATACATTACGGTGGCCCAATACCACATACACTAACGGTGCCATACCCATAACTAACGGGGGGCCAAATCAACACCCTTACTTAACGTGGCCATACCATAGACTACGGTGGCCTACACATACCTAACGGTGGCCATACCATAGAACAACAGGGCAGACACATACACTAACGTGGCCATCACATACACTACGTGGCCACACACATATACCTAACGGGGGGCCTATCCATACATTAACGTTGGCCATACAGATCAACTAACACGTGGCCATACCACATAGCTTACTGGGGAGCCATACACTATATTAATGGTGGCCATACACCATAGACTAACGGGGCCATACAACATACATTAACGGTGGCCCATACACATACAACTAAACGTGGCCATACACATATGACTACGGGGGGCCATCACTTACGTAACGGTTGGCCAACACATAGAACTAACGGTGGCCCATACACATACATCTAACGTGGCCATACACATGACTAACAGGGGGCCATACACCATACACTAACGTGGCCAATACACATACACTAACGGTGGCACACACCATAGACTAACTGGGGGCCATACACTACATTAACGGTGCCATACAGATACACTAACGGTGGCATACCCATAGACTCAACGGGGAGCCATACACATATATTAACGTGGCCATACACATAGACTAAACGGGGGTCCAATACACATACACTTAACGGTGGCCATACACATAGACTAAGATGGCCATACCACATAGACTAACGTGGCCATACACATAGACTAACGGTGGCCAGACACATGATAACGTGCCATACCACTTAATTAATGGTGGCCAACCATACACTAACGGTGGCCATACCAATACATTAACAGTGCCATACACACTAGCAACGGTGGCCATAACATACACTAACGGTTGGCCCATACACATAGACAACGGTGGCGCATACACCTAATTAACGTGGCCATACACTTACATTAACGGTGGCCATAACACATAGACTACGGTGTATCCAATACACATACAAAACGGTGGCCATACACTAGAGTATGGTGACCATACACATAGAACTAACGTGGCCATACAACATTAATGTGGCCATCCATACATTCCGGTGGCCAGACACATACATAACGTCATCCACAGGTGGCCATACACAGACAAGGCAAACAGTAACACGTGGCCATACCATAACAACGGTGGCCATACACATGACCATAATAAATTAGGTGGCCATACACATAGATTAATGTGTGCTATCAACATAGATATGATGGCCATACAGCATGAACTACAATGGGCGTGGTGGCCATACGCAATTAGCCTAACGGTGCCATACCACTAAGAGACCAGGTGTGAACGGTCACTGGTCCATACAACTTACAAATAACGTTGGGCCATACACATACAGGTATTATCACTAACTAAGTTGGCCAATACACTTTACATTAACGGTGGCCATACCATCAGACTAACGGTGGCCATACATATGATATCTAACGGTGGCCATACATATAGACTAACGGTGGCGCATACTAAGACTAACGTGTGGCCAATACCTATAGACTAATACGTGGCCATACACATAACTAACGGGCCAATACCACATAGCTAATGGGGCTATACACTTACATTACGGCTAACAGCCATACACACAACCCCCCTAAACGTGGCCCATTACAACATACCATTAATGGTGGGCCATACACATACATTAAACGGTGGCCATACCACATAGACTCACGTGGCCATACACATAGACACTACCGGTGCCATCACATAAGACTATTGGTGCCCATACACTAGACTACGGTGGCCATACCCAATAGACTAATCGTTGGCCATACCCATAGACACGTGGCCATACACCATAGACTAATGGTGGCCATACACTTACATTAACGTGTTCACAAACGGTGTCCATACACATACATTAACGGTGGCCATACACATACCTTAACGGTGGCCATAACACATAGATTACGGTGGCCATACACAATCCATTAATGGCGTGGCCGCATGCAGTGGCCATAACACATAGACAATGGTGGCCATACACATTACTTAACGGTGGGCCATACCACATCAGCTAACGTGTGGCCATAGCACTTACATTAACGGTGGGCCATACATTACATTAACGGTGGCCATACACATAGACTAACGGTGGCCATACAATAGACTACGTTGGCCGATCACTTATTACGGTGGGCCATACACCTAGACTAATGGTGGCCATACACATAGCTACGGTGGCCATATCACATAGACTAACGGTGGCCCATAACACATAGACATAACGGTGGCCATACAAATAGACTATGGTGGCCATACACTTACATTAACGGCTGGGCCATACACATACACTAACGGTGGCCATACACATACATTAAGGTGGGCATACCCATAGACTAACGGTGTGCCATACACTACATTAACGTGGCCATACACTTACATAACGGTGGCCATAACACATAGACTAATGGTGGCCATACCATATACTAACGTGGCCCATACACTAACATTAACGTGGCCAATACACATGACTAATGTGGCCATATCACATAGATTAAACGGGGGCCATACACCTTAATTAACGTGGCCAACACATAGACTAATGTGGCCAATACACATAGACTAACGTGGCCATACACATAGACTAACCGGTAAGGTGTGGTTGGTCGGTAAGGTGTCGTGTGTCGGTAAGGGTGTACGTGTCCGGTAAAGGTGTCGTAAGGTGTAACGGTGGGTAAGGTGTGCGGTACTGTGTACGAGAGTTGGTAGGTTGTACGTTGTCGGAAGGGTCGGTAAGGTGTCGTTGTCGGTAAGTTTCGGTAATGTGTCGGAGTTGGTAAGGTGTAACGGTGTCGGAAGGTTGTCGGAAGGTGTACGTTGTCGGTAAGGTGTCGGTAAAGGGTGTACGGGTGTCGGTAAGCAGGTTTAGGTGTACGGTTGTCGGTAAGGTGTACTGTGTCGTAAGGTGTACGGTGTCGGTAAGGTGTACGGTGTCGTTAGTGTAACGGGTCGTAACGTTTTACGGTGTCAGTAACATGTTATGCCACCTTTATTAGACTGATTGAGTTTTAAATAATTTCCATTTCTTTAAATTAATTTAAGCTGGGGCATCTCATTGTATTTCATTATTACTTTGACGCCAGACAGTTGTGGCCCTAATACTAATAAACGCTGGCCCCTGGAGACACTGACCAGAACCAACTATACCGCACCACGTGACCACCACAGGTAACAAAGCCTCGGTCAATCGCGCCTGCTCAACATGGATTTCGCTAGGATAACCAAGCGCATGCTCTCTGCGGGCTTCGTGATAGAGTTTTTGCCCAGGCGCAGTGCCCTGCTTCGGTCTTTTGCGGGATTGTGGAAAGAACGGCGCAGTGAGTGAGATTAGGGACCGCAACCATGGGTAGACCGGAAGGGGATGTAAACTTCTACCTCTAATCCCCAACTCCACCGGGGACCCCGGATTAGACACCTAACCGCCGTGTGGGGCAATGGCTCAACTGGACGGACGGGTTGAGAGACCTAGCCCCTCGTTATAGATACTCACTTACCAACCCCCCCTATAAGATACCCCTTTGGTACAAGATGTTCCCCATATACAGATCCCCTTGTATACAGATACCCTTGATACAATACCCCCTTAATACACAGATCCACCTTATACAGATAAAACCCCTTATACCGATACCCCTTAATAATACGATATCGGTATACACGATACCAACCATATACGATCCCCTTATACAGATCCCCCTTATATACAAATTCCCCCTCATATACATATACCCAAACCTCTAATATACAGATGTTATATCCCCACCATAGATACATGATATAGACTCCTACTTTTTTATATATATAGATGTTATATTCCCCCCATAAATACATGAAATAGAACCCTACTTATTTATATATATAGATGGTTTACATTCCCTCCCATAGATACTGAAATAAGAACCCTACTTACTTATATAGATGGGACATTTCCTCCATAAGATACTGAAATAGAACCCTACTTACTTTATAGATGGTACCTTCCCCCATAGATTACTGTCAAGAACCCTACTATGTTCAACAGAACTCAAAAGACTTCTGGCCCAACCTCGCCAACATTCCTCCTTATTAAAATACACTAATGAAAAAACATTGCACGGAGCTGTGCTAAGATCCGGTTCACTTTATTATACTCCCCCTGCAGCTCTGTACTATGTTATTTCTATAAGTGTAACTATTAAAGTTGTGATATTGAGAAATACATTACACAGAGCTGTGCTAAGATCAGGTTCACTTCATTATCCTCCCCCTGCAGCTC
>JAACNH010000639.1:62988-100667 GCA_019447015.1 Hymenochirus boettgeri | reverse complement strand
CTAGGGGGAATGTACATTTATATAAGTAATAGTGTTGTATATCATGTATCTATGGGGGAATGTACGATCTATGTAAGTAGGGTTCTATATCATGTATCTATGGGGAATGAACCAACTATATATATATATAAATAAGTAGGGGCCTATACCATGTATTTATGGGGGAATGAACCGTCTATATAAGTAATAAGGGTTCTATACCATGTATCTATAGGGGGCAATGCACCGTCTATATAAGTAAGTAGGGTTCTATACCATGTATCTATGGGGGAATGTACCATCTATATAAATAAGTAGGGTTCTATACCATGTATCTATGGGGAATGTACGATCTATGTAAGTAGGGTTCTATATCATGTATCTATTGGGGGAATCTACCATCTATATAAGTAAGTAGGGTTCTATTCCATGTATCTATAGGGGGGAATGTACCGTCTATTATAGTAAGTAGTGGTTCTATACCATGTATCTATATGGGGTATGTACCATCTATATAAGTAAGGAGGGTTCTATATCATGTATCTATGGGGGAATGTACCGTCTATATAAGTAATAAGGGTTCTATACCATGTATCTATGGGAGGAATGTACCATCTATATAAGTAAGTAGTGTTGTATACCATGTTATCTATGGGAGGAATGTTACGGGATTTCTTATGATCAAGTACGTATATAAGGTTCTATTTCATGTTCTATGGAGAATGTATTAAAAGTCCAAGAAGACGGGATAGTTAATAAAAGAAAACATAAACAAAATAAAACGACATAAATACATGGTATAGGCCCCTACTTATTTATATATATAGATGGTACATTCCCCCATAGATACATGATATAGAACCCTACTTACTTATATAGATGGTTCATTCCCCCATAGATACATGGTATACAACACTACTTACTTATATAGATGGTACATTCCTCCCATAGATACATGGTATAGAACCCTTATTACTTATATAGACGGTTCATTCCCCCATAGATACATGATATAGAACCCTCCTTACTTATATAGATGGTACATTTCCCCATATAGATACATGGTATAGAGAACCCTACTTACTTATATAGACGGTACATTCCCCCCTATAGATACATGGAATAGAACCCTACTTACTATATATAAGGTACATTCCCCCATATAGATACATGATAATGAACCCTACTTACATATGATCGTACATTCCCCATAGATACATGGTAATAGAACCCTAACTTATTTATAGATGGTACATTCCCTCCCTCCCCATAGATACATGGTATAGAACCCTACTTACTTATTAGACGGTACATCCCCCCTATAGTACATGGTATAAAACCCTACTTACTTATATAAGGTACATTCCCTCATAGATACATGGTATTAGAACCCTACTTACCTTTATAATTACATTCCCATAGATACATGTAGACCCTATTACTCGATCGTCATTCCCCATATGATACATTATAACCACACTCTATTTCCACTTATATAGATGGTCATTCCCACTAGATACATGGTATAGAACCCTTATTACATAGATACGTACATCCCCTTCCCCCAGATACATGGTAGAACCCCTACTTACTATATATAGATGGTACATTCCTCCAATATATGCATGATATAGAACCCTACTTCTTATAGATGGTACATTCCCCCTAGACTGTATAACCTTATTACTTATATAGACGGTACTTCCCCCATAGATACATGATATAGAACCCTCCTTACTATATAGATGGTACATTACCCCATAAGAACATGTATAGAACCTACTTACTTAATAACGGACATTCCCCCATAGATACATGGAATAGAACCCTACTTACTTATATAGATGGTACATTCCCCCAATAGATACATGATATAGAACCCTACTTACATAGATCGTACATTCCCCCACAGATACATGGTATAGAACCCTACTTATTTATATAGATGGTACAATTCCCCCATAGATACATGGTATAGATCCCTACTTACTTATATAGACGTGTCATTGCCCCCTATAGATAACTGGTAATAGAACCCTTATTACTTATATAGACGGTCATTCCCCCATAATACATGGTATAGGCCCCTACTTATGTGATATATATGAATTATAATAGTTGTTCATTCCCCCCATAGATACATGATTAGAACCCACTTACTTATACATAGACGTTTCCCCCATGATACATGGTATACACCACTACTGTACTTATATAGATGTCACATTCCCCCATAGTAACATGTTAAACCTACTTAACTTATATAGAGGTATCATTCCCCCATAGATACTGGTATAGAACCCTTTTACTTATATAAAGTTTCATTCCCCCATCAATACTGGTTACCCTGATTATTCTATAGAGGTACATTCCCCCATAGATACATGGTATAAACCTTATTACTTATAGATTAGGTACATTCCCCCATAGATACATGGTATAGAACCCTTACTTACTTATGTACGACGGTACATTCCCCCATAGATACATGAGTATAGAAACCCTACTTACTATCTAGAAGGGTACATTTCCCCCTATGATTACATGGTAATAACACCTACTTCTTATATATACGTACTTCCCCCTATAGATCTGGATGACCCTACTATAATAGATGACATCCCCCAATAGATCCATGATATAGAACCCTACTTACTAGATCGTACATTCCCCCCATAGATTACATGGTATAGATCAACCCCTTATTTTATATAGTATGTACATTCCCCCATAGTTACATGGTTAGAACCCCTACTTCCTTATATCGATGGTAACATTCCCCCTTAATATACATGTATCAAGAACCCTCTTCTTATAAGATGAGTACATTCCCCCATAGATACATGGTATAGACCCTATTACTTATATAGACGTTACATTCCCCCCATAATACATGATTAGCCCCCTACTTATCTTATAGTAGTGTTCATTCCCCCAAGATATGCTAAAACTACTTCTTCATAGATGGTACATTCCTCCATAGATACATGGTATAGACCTTATTACTTATATAGACGGTACATTCCCCCATAAGATACAATGGATATATAAACCCAACATTCCTTACTTATATAGATGGTACATTCCCCATATAGATACTTGTATAGAACCCTACTTACTTATTAGACGGTACATTCCCCCCTATAGATACATGATAGAAACTACCTTACTTCATAGATGGTAATTCCCCCCAATAGATAACAATGATATAGACCCCTACTTACATAGATCGTACATTCCCACCATAGATACATGGTAATAGAACCCTACTTATTTATATAGATGGTACATTCCCCCCTAATCAACATGGTATAGACCCTACTTTACGTTTATATAGAATGTACGTGCTGCACCATAGATACAGTTGTAATAGACCCTACATTACCTTATAATCGTTCATTTCCTCTACATAATACATGTGAGTAGGCACCCTATTACATATATCGATACTTATTGCATTCCCCATAGATATAATAGACTACTAATGAGTTCAAATAGGTAACACACTATTTACTTATATAAGAGTACATTTCCTCCATAGATTACATATATAGAACCCCTACTACTTATATAATGTACATTCCCCATAGTACATGGTTAGAGAACCCTACTAATCTATATAGATGGTACAGTCCTCCAATCGATGCATGATATAGAACCCACTAACTTATATAGATGGTAACAATACCCCCAATAGATCGTACATTCCCCCCATATATACTGGTAAAGAACCCTCTTACTTATATAGAATGGTACAGATACCCCTACCCCCATAATAACGGTACAATTGCCCCCATAGATACATTGTTCATGGCCCTTGTGTTGATTGAGTGTGGACACCCCTGTGCTATATAAATAAATATGGGGAACTTTTGTTTAATATTTAGATGAATATGAATATTTTGCCGTGGCCAGTGGATTATATTTTGTCCCTGTAGTGAGATTGCATGACCTTCACTTAATAATCCGATTGGGCCATTTGTTAATTGAATTCTAATAAACATATTGAGATGGACGTTGTCATTAAGCTCAAACACGAAGCCGTGAAATTGTGAAGGGGCTCTTCTATACAAGGCTGGGTACACACGAGTTGATTCTTTTGTATACATCGGTTGGTGGTGCAAAAAATTCCATGTTTCTGGCGTCACAGCAAACGGTGTATGTCTCTGAATCAGACCCTGTCGTAAATCACCGATGATCCTGCGGTCCTCCTGTGGATTCATCATCTCTGTAAGGATTCCGAGAGCATTGTTTGGACCTAACTGAACGCGTTATTTCTTGTGGTATCGGTCACTTGGGGCAAACAATTTGTCCATAGTGTACCCATATCCTATAAGTGTGTTGATTGAGTGTGTAAAGGGGAACTGTGGTCTCCAAACAGTTGAGTGTAAATGAAGAGCCAGTTTTCCTCACCTTTAAAATCGCGACCATCAACCACCTCTTAGTGCTCCACACCCAAGATATAGAAATGACTGACCAGAAAGTTAAGGGCGTGTCCACCCCCCAAACTAAAATTTTACCAACTACTGGCGCCACTGTAAAAAATAAAAAAAATCCTTACTTACATCCCTGTTCCTTGTGGTTTCTCCTGTTCTGCCTCTTCAAAGTGCAGGAAACTGCTGGGTAGGAGCTGTCAGTGATTCTTCCTGTGGCCTGTAGCTTGGCTAGCCTCATCAAGGTATGAGGCATGCTCAGTAGAGCCCTTTCCCCCCTCTCCCTCCCTCCTTCCCGATCCTTCTGTAGCTGGCAGTAGTGTAGCTTTAAAAGCTTGAGCCACAATGCAGGGGATATCCCTCCCACCACCACCGCTCTATTTATTACTTCAAAATCGCTCTCCTCTTTACTTACACCACCTCGTTCCAGCGCCGTTTTCTTACTGGCAGCCGCGGCTGTGTATTGGCTGCCACCACAGCCGCGGCTGCCTGTCCGCCCCCTCTTGCAGTTTCCGGCAGGCAGGGGAGCTGGACCAGAACAGCGGAGGATCGAGGAGGTGTAAGTAAAGAAGGGAGCGATTTTGAAGTTATAATATAGCTGTTGGGGGTGGGGGTATCCACATACATTGCCTAAAAAGTTTTTTAGAAGGGTTGGACATGCCCTTAATGGTGGGAGGCTGACATGTGACATTCCTAAGGCTTTCCCTGCACAGTGCCGCCGCGAGCACAGCCTCAGACTCCCTCTGTGTGAGGGAGACAGGAAGTCCCTCCTCTGACAGGAAGTCCCTCCTCCTCTCTGCTGTGTGGAAGACCTGCAGCTGCAAGAAGGTAAGGGAATCTATAGCCCTTCTCTCTCACTATGTGAAAACGCCCTTTCAGGCATAGTTCTCACTCTGCCTGAAAGCTGTTTCCACAAGTGGGTGTTCAGAGTTGCGCACAGCACCTGACAAGGGGAGGAGACACTGGGCAGATTGACTGACAGGTTTTGGAGCAGGAAGTGCAGGGGACCTGGTGATGCTGCTGCCATATCACACACACAAAAATGTAAATATCTTCAAACTATGTTAAATAAACAATGAAAAATAAATTGCAAAAATTCTCAGGAGAGCACATTCCTATCAATTTAACCTAAAGTCATTTTGGACCACAGTTCCCCTTTAATTCAGATGCTTTATAGCTTTCCACCTCCAAGATCTTATCAATATGTATGGCCACATTAAAGGCAGGATGATGATGAAGCTGCAATATGGGAGAACAATAAGATCGTTCCCTGACAATTAAGTGATCTGATCTAGTGATCCGACCAGAGTGATCACTTAACAAAGTGGGTTTGCAAGATGTTTGTCCGATAGGATTTTACAATGAAAGATAGAAAATGTGTAAATGTTCATGGTGAATATCCCCACCAATGTAATTTTTACAATGAGGGTGAACCAGAGAATTATAAGTGATCTGGAGTTTCTGGTCGAAGCTTTTTTTTGGTGGGACGAGAATGTCCCTTTAAGATTATCCCTTTAACATGTTTTTATTATTTCCCCTTTAAATCAATGTGTTTTGTTCCTCTTTCTTTCTTTCTTTATGTTATATCCCAAGTTTCCTGCTTTTGCCTTATCTTGGTACACGCAGGCTTTTTTGTGCATGTTTTGTGCTGATCATTTATTACATTTTATAAGTTGTGAATTTAGGATTGTGCAGCATTTAAATACCCGGCATGCTGAGTTAAGTCTGGTCTAGTGTCTTGTTTTATCATCCAATTAGTAAAGTCTGGTCAAGTGTCCTGTATCATCCGCTTGGTTTAGTCTGGTCTAGTGTCCCTGTACCATTCGATTGGTTTAGTCTGGTCTAGGTCCTGCACCGCCCCTTGGTTTGGTCTGGTGCTAGTGGTCCTGCGCCGTCCACTTGGTTTGGTCGGGTCTAGTGTCCTGCGCCGTCCACTTGGTTTGGTCGGGTCCCTAGTGTCCTGCGCCCGTCCACTGGTTTGGTCGGGTCTGGTGTCCTTCCCGTCCGCTTGATTGGTCTGTCTCTTCCTGCAGCCTTCCGTTGGTTTGGTCTGGTCTCGTGTCCTGGCCGTCCGCTTGGTTTTGGTCTGGTCTAGTGTCCTGTGCCGTCCGCTTTTTGGTCGGTCTGTGGTCTTGCACCGTCTGCTTGGTTTGGTCTGGTCTAGTGTCCTGCGCCGTCCGTTTGGTTTGGTCTGGTCTAGTGTCTGCTGCCGTCCGCTTGGTTTGGTCTGGTCTAGTGTCGTGCCGTCCGCTTGGTTTGGTCTGGTCTAGTGTCTTGCACCGTCTGCTTGGTTTGGTCTGGTCTAGTGTCCTGCGCCGTCCGCTTGGTTTGGGTCTAGTGTCCTCCGCCGTCCGCTTGGTTTGGCCTTGTCTAGTGTCCTCTGCGCCTCCGCTGGGTTCGGTCTGGTCTAGTGTCCTGCGCCGTCCGCTTGGTTTGGTCTGGTCTAGTGTCCGCCCCGTCCGCTTGGTTTAGTCTGGCCTAGTGTCCTGCGCCATCTGATTGGTTTGGTCTGGTCTAGTGTCCTGCGCCGCCGTCCCTTGGTTTGGTCTGGTCTACGTTCCATGTCCCTGCGCCGTCCGCTTGGTTTAGTCTGGCCTAGTGTCCTGCGCCATCTTGCTTGGTTTGGTCTGGTAAGTGGTCCTGCGCCCTCCGCTTGGTTTGGTCTGGTCTAGTGTCCTGCGCCGTCCGCTTGGTTTGGTCTGGTCTAGTGTCCTGCGCCTTCCGCTTGGTTTGGTCTGGTCTAGTGTCCTGCGCCGTCCACTTGGTTTAGTCTGGTCTAGTGTCCTGCGCCATAAAATTGTCTGTTTGCTTCATATCACCGGAACTGCTGAGCTGCTATTATCGTTTACATTTACCTAATCCCTGTGTTCATATAAATAAATGAATTATTGCAGATCTCTAATGGAGGAAGACTAATGGTTGTTGCCCAACAATGTAAAAAAATCCAATAAGGTAATGTATTTTTGCTTTGCTTGTATTTCTTTCTTTGATATAGAAAACAGTATCGCACCTCCTGGATTCCTATTCTATTTTATTGGTCATGGACTCAACATGAGACCATTTAAAGGTTCATGGCGTCTGAATGTTCACGGTGTATTTCCATTATTTGCTTTGTGTCTCTGAATGAATTCTCCATTATTGAACCTTCTTCTCCGTAGTATTTACCTATCCCGAGTCACAAGTTATAATTTGCAATTACCTGCCTGGATAAATAGAGGCAATTTGTTTTGTGTCGGTTATTGTTTATCTTCCATTTAATACGTAGGATTCCTTACATTTAGCATAGCTTAGTAATTATGCCTTATCTACGGCACAGTTTACTTACCCAGGTGTGTATACAACACCTTCCGTGCTCTGTGTAAACTTACATTATTCTCATGCTGATCGCACGATCTGCATCCTCATTGGCTATGGTCACTCTGCGCTCCTTAATGCTCAGTTCCAATTTGATGCTCAGGTCACATTGTTATTAAATAAGACATAACTCCTTTATCTACCGTTCTTCAATTAAACTGAAAAAAGCTTAGTGTCTTTTGTGAACATAGCCATTGTGTCCTCACTGTAGTCTCCACAACTTGTATCATTGTGTCCTCACTGTAGTCTCTCACAGCTTGTATCATTGTGTCCTCACTGTAGTCTCCACAGCTTGTATCATTGTGTCCTCACTGTAGTCTCCACAGCTTGTATCATTGTGTCCTCACTGTAGTCTCCACAGCTTGTATCATTGTGTCCTCACTGTAGTCTCCACAACTTGTATCATTGTGTCCTCACTGTAGTCTCTCACAGCTTGTATCATTGTGTCCCGCACTGTGTCTCCACCAGTTGATCATTGTGTCCCCCGCTTTAGTCTCGCACAGCTTGTATCATCTGTGTCCTCACTGTCAGTCCCATCAGCTTGTAATCATTGTGTCCCGCAGCTGTAGTCTCTCAGCAGCTTGTATTCATTGTGTCCTCGCTGTAGTCTCCACAGCTTGTATCATTGTGTCCTCACTGTAGTACTCCAACAGCTTGTATTCCATGTGTCCCAAGCAAAAACTGGGATCTCTCACACTTGTATCATTGTTGTTCCTCACTGTAGTCTCTCACAGCTTTCATTTGTTCCTCACATGTAGTCCCACAGCTTGTATCATTGGTCCTCACTGTAGTCTCTCACAGCTTGTATCATTGTGTCCTTCATGTTGCTGTAGTCTCGCACAGCTTCTGTATCATTGTGTCCGGTGCCTAACTGTAGGTCCCACACGCTGTATCATTGTGTCCTCCAATTCGTAGCTGCTCTCATAAGCTATTGTATTATGTGTGTCCTCGCTGTAGTCTCCACAGCTGGTATCATTGCTGTCCCCTACTGTATCTCCACAGCTTGTATCTTGTGTCCTCACAATGAGTCTCCACGCTTTGTATCATTGTGTCCGCTACGTGTAGTCTCAGCACAGCTTTGTATCATTGTGTCCTCCACTTAGTCTCCACAGCTTGTATCATTGTGTCCTCACTGTAGTCCACAGCTTGTATCATTGGGGTCCTCCGCTGTAGTCTCCACAGCTTGTATCATTGTGTCCTCTATGTCTCCACAGCTTGTATCATTGTGCCTCACGTGTAGTCTCCACAGCTTGTATCATTTGGTCCCCCTATAGTCTCCATCTGTGTTCATGTGTCTCCTCACTATAGTCTCCACAGCTTGTATCATTGTGTCCTCACTATAGTCTTCCACGCTTGTATCATTGTGTCCTCACTATAGTCTCCACAGCTTGTATCATTGTGTCCGCACTGTAGGGTCCTCCACAGCTTGTATCATGTTCCATCACTGTAGTCCTCCACAGCTTGTATCATTGGTCTCACTCTTAGTCTCCACCAGCTTGTATCATTGGTTCCGCACGTATCCCACAGCGTGTATCATTTGTCCTCACTGCTAGTCTCCACATGCTTGGATTCATGTGTCCTCAACTGTAGTCCCCACAATGTAATGTGCTCTGTAGTTACACAGCTTTGGTATGTGCCTCACTTGTATCCTCTCACACGCTTTGTATCATTGTGTCCTCACATGTAGCTCTCCAACTTGTATCAGTTGTGTCCTCACGTGTCTTCTGCACAGCTGTATCATTGTGTGTTCTCACTGTAGTCTCTCCACAGCTTGGATCATTGTGGCCTCACTGTAGTCTCTCACAGCTTGTATCATTGTGTCCTCACCTTGTAGTGCTCTCCACAGCTTGTATCATTGTGTCCCCCCTACTGGCTTCTCGCACGCTTTATCAGCTTTTCATCCTACTGTGTCCTCAGCTTGTCATGTCCTCATTGTCTCACAGCTTGTATCATTGTGTCCTCGCTGTAGTCTCTCAAGCTTTATCATTTGTCCTCGCGTACTGTTTAAGTTCTACACAGTCCTATGTAGTCTTTACTGGGATTGTGTCCTCCTGTAGTCCTCACGCTTGTATCATTGTTGTCTCACTTAATCTACTCACAGGCTTGTATATTGTGTCCGCACTATAGTTCTACCACAACTGTATATCTTGGCCTCACTGTAGCTCTCACAGCTGTTTCATTGTGTCCCATGTACAACCATTTCTCTGTCCAGTCTCTCACAGCTTTGGTACATGTGTGCACGTTGCTATTATCTCCACCGCTTGTTCATATTGTGTTCCCTCGATTAGTCTCCACAGCTTGTATCTCACTGTAGTCGGCTGTCATTCTCACTATAGTCTCCAAAAGCTTGTTCATTGTGTCCTCGACTTAGAGTCTCCACAGGCTTGTATCATTGTGGTCCTCAATGTAGTTCTCACAGCTTGTATATTGTGTCCTCACTGTAGTCTCCCCCAGCGTATGCCATTGGTGTCCTCACTGTGAGGTCTTCTCACAGCTTGTACCCTCATTGGTGCCTCACTGTAGTTCCACAGCTTCGTATCAATTGTGTGCCTCACTTTAGTCTCCACAGCTTTGTATATGCCTTATTCAACTGTTAGTTTCCTCCTGAGTCTCCACAGCTTGTATCATTGTGTCCTCACTGTAGTCTCCACAGCTGTATCATTGTTCCTCACTGTAGTCCTCACGCTTGTATCATTGTGTTCCTCACTGTAGTCTCCACAGCTTGTATACATTGTGTCCTCACTGTAGTCTCCACAGCTTGTATCATTGTGTCCTCATTGTAAGTCTCCACAGCTTTTATCATTGTGTCCTCACTGTAGTCTCCACCACTCTTGTATCATTGTGTCCTCACTGTAGTCTCTCACGGCTGTAAATCAATTGTGTCTCACTTAGTCTCTCACAGCTTGTATCATTGTGTACTCACTGTAGTCTCCACAGCTTGTATCATTGTGTCCTCACTGTAGTCTCCACAACTTGTATCATTGTGTCCCACTGTAGTCTCTTCACAGTGTATCAATTGGTCCTCACGGTAGTCTCAACAAGCTTGTATCATTGTGTCCTCACTCGTAGTCTCCACAGCTTGATCATTGTGTCCTCACTGTAGTCTCACACAGCTTGTCATTGTGTCCTCACGTAGTCTCCACAGCTTGTATCAGTGTGTCCTCACTGTAGTCTCTCACAGCTTGTATCATTGTGTCCTCACTGTAATCTCACAACTTGTATCATTTGTCCCACTGTAGTCTCACGCTTGTCTCATTGTGTCCTCAAAACGTCACTGTAGGTCCTCACAGCTTGTATCATTGTGTCCTCACTGTACCTCTCACAGGCTTGTATCATTGTGTCCTCAACTGTAGTCTCACACTAGCTTGTATCATTTGTTGTCCTCACTGTTTAGTCTCCACAGCCTTGTATCATTGTGTCACGCATGTAGTCTCTCACAGCTTGTATCATTGTGTCCCTACTGTAAGTTCTCCTCACGCTTGTATCTTGTGTCCTCACTGTAGTCTCTCACAGCTTGTATCATTGGTTCCTCAGTAGTCTCCACAGCTTGTATCATTGTGTCCTCACTGTAGTCTCACACATCTGTGTATCATTGTGTCCTCACTGTATCTCTCACACTTTATCAGTGGTCCTCACATGTAGTCGCCACAGCTTGTATTCATTGTCTCCCTCAACTGGTATTCTCTCACAGTGTATCATTGGTCCTCACTGTAGTCTTTATAGCTTGTATCATTGTGTCCCTCACTGTAGTTCCACAGCTTGTATCATTGTGTCCTCACTGTAGTCTCCACAGCTTGTTATCATGTGGTCCTCACTGTAGTCTCCACGCTTGTTGCATTTGTTCCTCACTGTAGTCTCCACAGCTGTTCATTGTGTCCTCACTGTAGTCTCCACAGAGCTTGTCATCATTGTGTCCTCACTGATATTGGCCCTCTCCACAGCTTGTATCATTGTGTCCTCACTGTAGTCTCCACAGCTTGTATCATTGTGTCCTCACTGTAGTCTCCACAGCTTGTATCATTGTGTCCCACTGTGTCTCCACAGCTTTATCATTGTGTTTCCTCACTGTAGTCTCTCACAGCTTGTATACATTGTGTCCTCACTGTAGTCTCCACAGCCTTGTATCATGTGTGTCCTCACTGTAGTTCCACAGCTTGTATCATTGTGTCCCTCACACTGTAGTCTCTCACAGTGATCATTGGTCCCACTGTCTCCCACACTTGTATCATGGTGTCCTCCACTGTAGTCTCTCCAGCTGTATTTGTGTCCCACTGTATCCTCCACAGCTTGTATCATTGTGTCCTCACTGTAGTCTCCCAAGCTTGTATCATTGTGTCCTCACTGTAGTCTCTCACAGCTTGTATCATTGTGTCCTCACTTAGTCTCCAGCTAGGCTGTATCAATTGTGTCCTCAACTGTGAGTCTCCACACAGCTTGGTATCATGTGTGCCTCACTGTAGTCTCCACAGCTTGTTATCATTGTGGGTGCCTCACTGTAGTCTCCACACAGCTGTATCATTGTGTCCTCACTGTAGTCTCTCACAGCTTGTACATTGGTGTCCTCACTGTAGTCTCCACAAGCTTGTATCATTGTGTCCTCACTGTAGTCTCCACAGCTTGTATCATTGTGTCCTCACTGTAGTTCTCACAAAGCTTGTATCATTGTTCCTCACTGTAGTCTCCACAGCTTGTATCATTGTGTCCTCACTGTAGTCTCACACAAGTGTATCATTGTGCCTCATGTAGTCCCACACTTGTATCGTGTGTCCTCACTGTAGTCTCTCACACAGCTTGTATCTATTTGTCCCACTGTAGTCCTCCCACAGCTTGTATCATTGTGTCCTCAACTGTAGTCTCTCACCACTGTTGTAATCATTGTGTCCTCACTGAGTCTCCACAGCTTGTATCATTTGTCCTCACTGTAGCTCCACAAGCTTGTATCATTGTTGTCCTCACTGTAGGCTCACAACTGGTATCATTGTGTCCTCACTGTAGTCTCCACAACTGTGTATCATTGTGGTCCTCACTGTAGTCTCACACCGCTTTATCATTGTGTCCTCACTGTAGTCTCTCACAGCTGTATCATTGTGTCCTCACTGTAGTCTCCACAGCTGTATCATGTGTCCTCACTGTAGTCTCCACGCTTGTATCATTGTGTCCCTCACTGTAGTCTCCACAGCTTGTATCATTGTGTCTTCCTCACGTAGTCTCCACAGTTTGGTATCATTGTGTCCTCACTGTTAGTCTCCACAGCTTATCATTGTGGTCCTCACTGTAGTTCTCACAGCTTGTATCATTGTGTCCTCACTGAGTCCTCCACAGCTTGTATCATTGTGCCTCACTGTAGTCTCCACAGCTGTGTATCATTGTGTCCTCACTGTAGTCTCTCGACAGCTTTGTTATCATTGTGTGTCCTCACTGTAGTCTCTAACAGCTTGTATCATTGTGTCCCTCAGCGTGTCTCCAAGTTGTATCATTGTGTCCTCACTGTAGTCTCTCACAGCTTGTATCATTAGATCGCTCACTGTATCTCTCTGACTCGCTTGTATCTTGTGTTCACTCACTGTAGTCTTCGAAGCTTGTATCATTGTGCCTCACTGTAGTCTCCACAACTGTAATCCTGTGTGTCCTCACTGTAGTCTCTCACAGCTTGTATCATTGTGGCTGGTTTGTGTATAGTTGTCACTTGCACAATCGCTCTTGGGCCAATGTTGGGTGCTCCAAGAATCTCAATGTACTTTTTAAAAATGTCAAGTTAACGTTTCCTAACAATGTTCTGTGTAATCCTGGTGCATTATATTGACTGTCCCAATGTGTTTGAACCATATGAACTATAAGGCTCATCCCGCTGGTTAGAAATAGATAATAATTGAAAGTCCCTAACAGGACATTGGTCTCAGGTGCACCATTACCATTTGGTCAGTGCTGTGGTCAGTGATCTCGCCTGCCTCCTGCCGGGACTGACCAATCGGTAGTGTTACATCTTTTTTTAGTTCCGTATCTGACCTGATCACGTTCTGAGATGAAAGGGACACTAACCCTGAAATGTAATGGACCTCCATGTATTATTCACAGGGCGGTGAGATTACGTATTCCCACCTTCCTGTAAATAATAGAATGCCAGGGCACAGTTGGCCTTGTAGAATAGCAAACCCTGTGCCGGCAATCATACAGATAATGTGTTATTGTTTCTAGCAGCTGGTCCAGTCCGGAATGTGGGTTAGACCCAGTGCTGACATTTCTGTCTTTGTTCGCTGAGTCAGTAATGCACATTGACTGTGTTATTCTACCAGTGTCTAGAAGGGTTTCATTCCCATTGATCTCTGTTGCTGGGACTAGGCTAGTGTATGGCAAGTAGTGTCAGTCTGTGATTGATAGCTGTGTAAACTGGGCTAATTATAGCCACGTGTCAGGCTGGTGAGATATGTAGGTGTCAGCCAGGACAGATACACATTTAGCCACCATAGACACAACAATGTTCAATCCAACCAATCGGCTTTCACCAGTTTAATTTGGCACGTGTGACTTTTGGAATAGACCAGTCCTTGTGTGATTTCTACACAGACACTAGAGGGTGCCCTAGAGGGGGGATAATTAAAGGCAAATATTTGCAATTTGTCACTTATAAGACCCTATTCCACACTAGTACGCATTTGTGCTGGTTGGGAAAATTAACTCTGTACACTATGATAAAATGGTTGTAGCCGTATTAGTCCAGTGGCATATACTAAAAAGATGAGTACTGTAGGATAAGGTGATAACTTTGTGTTATGGACTAGCAATTTTACAAGCTTTCGAGAGATACACTTCTCTCTTCCTCAGGTACTACCGAGTACTGCTTGATCTGAGTAAGAGAGAAGTATATCTCTCGAAAGTTTATGTAAAATCGAACTGTATCACCTTACCCTACAGTACTCGGCTTATTATACACTCTGCTCAATTACCAGCTTTGCTGCCATAGAGATAAAAAACCTCTGGGTTATGTTGGCTAATTACCTTTATTTTAATTACTAATTAGTTATTCATCTTAAAGATACGGTGTTGAATTCAGAGTTCTAATGCACACTCGTCTGATATATATTTATCACTTCAGTTAACAGAAATCTAATATGAAAGGAGAAAATAGATTTCATATCTGTGTGTGGGATGTAAAAGTACTTATCCTTCATATAGAGAGAGTAATGGGAAATATAGGATGGAGGGCAGTGCATTATATATACTATACTATATAATGTGGGCAGCACGATGGCTCAGTGGTTAGCACTGATGCCTTGCAGCGCTGTAGTCCTGAGTTCGATTCTACCCTTGCGTGTATGTTCTCCCCGTGCTTGCGTGGGTTTCCTCCGGGCACTCCGGTTTCTCCCACAATCATAAAGACATACTGATAGGTTGTAATAATAATGTAGGAAACATGGCTGTGCCTTCTATAGAGAATTATGGGAAATGCCTTGTACAGAGCTTCCGGGAGAACACGAATTTCGTCATTTTATGTTTAAAGGACAACTCCACCCTCATAAGAACATCTTTTAGAAAGAAAGGCCTCTTTAATATATGTTGATGTATCATAGTTTGTCCTATGAATTCATTACTGTATGCCTGCTATGCTTCTGGATGCCTCATGCAATCAAACCTGCTACCTATTACATGTCCATGGCATCAACCTGCACTATTCGGTCCATGGCATCAACCTGCTACCTATTCATGTCCCATGGCATCAACCTGCTACCTATTCCATGTCCATGGATCAACCTGCTACCTATTATCATTCCAGGCATCACCCTGCTACCTATTACATGTCCTGGCACACCCTGCTACCTATTACATTCCCTGGCATCAACCTGTGCTGCTACCTTTACTGTCCCATCGGCAATCAACCTTCTACCTATACATGTCCATGGCCTCAACCTGCTACCTCTTACATGTTCCAGTTGCAACACTCTTGGCTAACCTATTACATGTCCATTTGCATCAACCGGCCTACCTATTACATGTCCCTGGCTCACCTGCCTACCTATTCCATGTCCATGACATCAACCTGATACTATTACAGGTCCATGTGCCATCAACCTGTACCTATTTACATGCCCATGTCATCAACCTGCTACTCTTTACAATGTCCATGGCATCACCCTCTCACTATTACATGCCGCATGGCATCAACCTGCTACCTATTTACATTCCATGGGCAGGCACCTTCTACCTATTACCTGTCCATGGCATCAACCTCTACCTATTACTGTCGGCATGACATCAACCTGCTACTAAACCATTCAATGTCCATTACATCACCTGCTACCTATTACATGTCCATGGAACAATCACCTGCACCTATTACATGTCCATGACATCAACCTGCTACCTATTACATGTCCAGGCTCAACCTGCTACCGATTACATTCCATGGCTCAACCTGCTACCGTATTACATGTTCCCTAGGACATCAACCTGCACCTATTACATGTCCATGACATCAACCTGCTACCTATTACAGTCCATGACATCAACCTGCCTACCTATTACAGGTCAGGACATCAACCTGCTACCCTATTACATGTCCATGTCCGTCAACCTGCTACCTTTACATGTCCATGACATCAACCTGCTACCTATTACATGTTCCAATGACATCAACCTGCTACCGGATTACATGTCCATTACACTCACCTGCCTACCGTAGTACATGTCCTGACATCAAACCTGCTACCTATTACATGTCCCCTGACATCAACCTCTCTACCTATTACATGTCCATGACATCAACCTGCTACCTATTACATGTCCTGGCATCACCGCTACCTATTAATGTCCATGACAATCAACCTGCTACCTATTACATGTCCATGACATCACCTGTACCTATTACATTCCATGGCATCAACCTGCTACCTATTACATGTCCATGGCATCAACCTTCTACCTATTACTTACATGTCCGATGACATCAACCTGCTACCTATTACATGTCCCTACACACCCTGCTACCTATTACAACATGTCCATGACCATCAACCTGCTACCTATTACATGTCCATGAATCAACCTGCTTACCTATTACCTTCCATAGAACAGCACCTGCTACCTATTACATTCCATGACAATCAACCTGCTACCTTATTACATGTCCATGACATCAACCTTCTACCTATTCTTCCCATGTTTGCTCACCCTGCGAACCTATTCTACATGTCCATGGCATCAAACCTGCTACCTATTACATGTCCATGACATCAACCTCTAACCTATTACATGTCCTGACATCAACCTCTACCTATTACATGCCCATGGCATCACCAACCTGCTACCTATTACATGCTCCATGGCATCAAGTCAACCTTCTCCCTATTCCTGTCATTGCATCAACCTGCCTACCGATTACATGTCATGGCATCAACCTGCTACCTATTACATTCCATGCAATCAACCTGCTGCTACCTATTCATGTCCATGCAATCACCCTGCGACCTAGTACTGTCCATGGACAACCTGCTACCTATTACATTCCATGGCATCAACCTGCTACCTTTACATTCCATGGCAATCACCTGCTACCTATTACATGTCCATGGCAATCAACCTGCTCAACCTAATTACATGTCGCATGCATCAACCCTTCTACCTAATTACATGTCCATGGCATCAACCCGGCCTACCTATTACTTATTCCATGGCATCCACCTGCTACCTATTACATGTCCATGGCCTCAACCTGCTACCTATTACTGGTCCATGGCATCAACCTGCTACCTATTAACATGTCCATGGCATCACCCTGCTTAGCCTATTCATGTCCATGACATCAACCTGCTACCTATTCTGTCCCTGGCATCAACCTGCTACCTATTACCTGTCCATGGCCTCAACCTTCTCCTATTACATGTCCATGGCAATCAACCTGCTACTATACATGTCATGGCATCAAACCACCTGCTACCTATTACATTGTGCCATGGCCTCAACCTGCTACGCTATTACATGTCCATGGCAATCAACCTGCTACCTATTACATGTCCATGACACCAACCTTCTACCTATTACATGTCCATGACATCAACCTGCTACCCTATTACAATGTCCATGGCATCAACCTGCTACCTATTACTGTCCATGGCATCACAACCTGCTCCTATTACATGGGGGTCCATGACATCACCTGCTACCTATACATGTCCATGCATCAACCTGTCCCTATTACATGTCCATGGCAATCAACCTGCTACCTATTACATGTCCATGGCATCAACCTGCTACCTATTACATGTCCAATGGCATCACCTGCTACCTAGTACATGTCTCATGGCATCAACCTGCTACCTTTACATGTCCATAACATCACCTGCTAACCTATTACATGCCCATGACATCACCACTGATACCTATTAAATGTCCCTGACATCAAAACCTCTACCTATTACATGGCCCATGACATCAACCTGCTACCTATTCAGAGCCATGACATCACCTGCTACCTATTACATGTCCCATGGGATCAACCTGCTACCTATTACATGCCCATGACATCAACCTGTCTTCCTATTCCATGCCCTATGACATCAACCTCTCCTATTACAATGTCCATGCATCAGCCTCTACCTATTACAGTCCATGGCACCCACCTGCTACCCTATTACATGTCCCTGACATCAACCTTCTCCTATTACATCCCATGACATCAACCATGCTACTATTACATGTCCCGACATCAAACTCAACCTGCTACTATTATATGTCCATGGGCATCAACTGCTACCTTTAACTGTCCCATTGCATCAACCTGCTACCCTATTACAATGTCCATGCATCAAACCTCTACCTATTACAGCCCATGTGAACATCAAACTCGCTATCTATTACATTCCATGACATTCAACCTGCTACATATTACATGTCTCATGGCCTCAAGCCTGCTACCTATTACATGTCCATTGGCCTCAACCTGCTACCTATTACATGTCCATGACACCAACCTTGCTACCTATTACATGTCCATGGCATCAACCTGCTACCTATTACATGTCCCTGGCAGCAACCTGCTACCTATTAATTACATGTCCATGACTCCAAACCTGCTACCTATTAGCATGTCATGGCATCACCCTGCTACCTATTACATGCCCAGACATCAACCTGCTACTATTCATGTCCATGACATCAACCTGCTAACCTATTACATTCCCATGCATCACCAAGTGTCTTCTTTACTGTACAGTGAAACACAGTCTGTTTTGGGGGTTGGTGTGGGATCATGCAGTTTGATCATCAACCCGCTTGTAGACTGCTAGTGTAACAGATTGGTGTTAAAGCAGTACTCTCCACCAGTTGAGGTTCCGGGGACCCCCAGTGCTGGTGGACACGGAGGGTTTGCTAGGGGGTAGATACAATATCGTTTTATTTGTTTACATTGTGTATTTTGATGAATAAACGGGAAACCACTACCATGGACCAGACAATTCATTTTTGCAAAAGATAAAAGGCTGGGGGAAAACCATCTTTTCCCAGTTAAACTCTATAGTCCTTGTTCCTGTTTTTCACGATCCAGTCATAGACGTAGAAAACAAAGGGCAGTCATTGCGGTGTTCAGGCACAGGCCACATGCACGACCAATTACCGTTCTCTGTGTATGCACGTAGATCACATTTACAACCCAACCCATAAACAAGACCCCACGCTACAACTAGTGTATGCGATCGGTTTTCAATGGAAACATGGAATGCAGGCCTGTTTAAACTGCACTTTCCCAGCATTCCGTTTGCTGGTAAACAGCTAAGGTACCATCTGTTGCCTATGAATAATCTGAGCCATGATAATAAGTGGGTCTGTTCATTGATTTCCTTTCCTATTACCCCTCAGATAAAAAGCAAGTGAGAAACCGTCCAGTTCCAAACTTAATCTGTAAAAAAACTTTATTATGAAAAATCTAAACCTGAATGGGCCCTGGACCTACACCAGGGCAGGAGATGATATCCATTTTATTCTAAATAAACAAAATAAGCTGGACAGAGCCTACATGGGTCCATGTTCCCCACTGCAGCCCACTGGCGCCAAGGGTTTTTAGTAACGGAAAGTCTCTGGTCCATCATCCTGGCAGCACGGTGGCTCATTGGTTATTAACGGTGGCTCAGTGGTTAGCACTGATCCTTGCAGTGCTGAGTTCCTTGAGTTTCGATCCACCCTTGGACACATCTGCAATGAGTTTTAATGGTTCTCCCCGTGCGTGCTGGGTTCCTCCGGGCACTCAGGTTCCCCCACATCATAAAGACATCTGGATAGGTTGTATGTGCTCAATAAATTTGCTTAAAAGATTGTAAAGCTCTTCGGGTGCAGGGGCTACGGAAGATTGAATGGCGCCCGCCTTAGAAGTGATCTGGCCAGCTACAACGGCTTTTCTTCAATTCGAGAGCAGTAGCCCCATTAACCTACATGACTAAGTGACACATAGGGTGCTGCCTGGTCGGGATTTCCCAAAGCTGCAATTAAAATCATTGTTATCATTGCACCACTAATCAGAGCCCTGTACGAACACGTATGAAAACACTGGGCAATTACCACGAAAGACAAACCATTGTGTAGAATCTAACATTTCACTTCCTGCTTGGAGGTAAAGCTTAATTGTGCACACATATACCCACCACACTCCACACATACCCACCAACACTCACGCCCATACCCAGCCCAACACTCACGCACATACCCACCAACACTCACTCACATACCCCGCAACACTCACACACATACCCACCAACACTACACACACATCCCACCACACTCACGCACTACCCACCAACACTCACGCATATACCCACCAACAACTCACCACATACCCACCAACACTCACTCACATACCCACCAACACTCACGCACATACCCACCAACACTCACGCACATACCCGCACCAACACTCACGCACATACCTCACCAACACTCACGCACATACCCACCAAACTCACCACGCACATACCCACCAACACTCACGCACATACCCACCAACACTCACGCACATACCCACCAACTCACGCACATACCCACCCACAACATAAACCTCTATCCACCAAAAAACAAAGCCATACACATCTAATGAAAATTTCCACTGTTAACACCGGCACAATTTTGCTGTAATTATAACTAAACTAACATTAAATTGGAAATACGCAGCAAGGCCTGGATAGGAAGTATCTGGGGTCTATACTAGATAAACCCCCAAAAAAAATACTACCACCTACGTAGGTTTAAACCTTCATTTGATTGTCCAATAATATTCTGTAATTTCACATCCTACCAACCAACCCTTCACCGGGACCATTGTATCCTATCTATTTAATAGGATATTATAGTTTACAACCATCAGGACTGAACCACTTACTACTACCCCAACCCTGGCCCTATGCAAGATTCACTCTGCAAGTCGGAGTAATGGGTAAGTTCCCCCCGGGGCATCTATGTGATAATTACATGAAAATGAACACGTATAATCCAAAGTGCTTTTCCCCTTTAAAATATAAAGAATAGAAACTTTGGCTTTTTGAAGGCCCAATAATTACCCGAGCCGTTACCGGTCCTTTCTGTATAATTACACACCCACCTGAGTAAATGTTAGAGCAAAGCGGACTGTAGACGGGAAGACTATGCCATAATCATCTGATATAATTCAGTTTGCATCCTGAAAATCTCCATTACCAACATACACCGTGATCTGGTCAGAGTGGAATTTTACATAGTAAAACTTGACGCTTTGTCGTAAATCCAGAGCCTGTAACCTGCTTTTATTAAAGGGGAAACTGCGGTCTCACATTTCCATACAAGGTGCCTCTATTGAAACAAATTATCCCATACCTAAGCCTATGATTAGGTCTCTAGCTGTTGTCATCCAAGTTTTGGCTTTAAAGCCCTGGTCTTGCTGGGGCTGGCATAGCTTACACTGTAAGCATAAGCTCGTCATTTATAACGTTGTATGCAGTTTGGAAAGGCTGCAGAAAGAATCTGGTCGTGAGCGTATATTTTAAGGTAGGAGTGTGCACTTTTTTAATAAGAGCACAGTTTTCCCTTAATATTTCACTGTTCATAATACAGGTAATTTACTCAAATGACGTTTTGAAACATAACACAAATACAATCCACACATCACTCTTCCATCTCTTTTACCATGTTTTACAAGAATTTTTATTAATTCCAAAACGTTACCTTTCCGAGACAACTTTCCATTTTGACTTTCTAATTATCCTCTGTCACGATTGGTTTTACAAAGTGTGGCAATTCAATCCCTTTTTAATATATCAAGTGTATAACAAAGTACGTTTTACTCGAAACTTTAAAAAGCAACAACACGTGTAGCTTAGGGAATTTACATGTGTCTAAGGACTGGTGTAGAAACCGGTAAATGGGCCCTAGCCGGTGAGATAAGAAACACTCAGCACCTTAGACAGGGTCCAACAAAGAAATCAGCCGATGCTTGTAGCAAACATAACATGGAGCTAGACACAGACATCTTCAAACACAAACATTGTTTGTTTCTCTACAGATCTCATAAGAGAGCGACAATCCCCATGTTTTAACAAGCTCTATCAAACGACCATCTGCTACCTCAGTCATTTCAGTAGCTGAGGATCCAATCTCTGGCTCTGCAGTTACCTGTGTGCTTTGTATACAAACGGGTCAGATCAGTGATGGGGGCTGAAGCCCATCCCCATATAAGAGCTGCAGACCCGCGGTCCCCAGACATCCGGCAGCAGAGTCTTCTCGAGCTCCTTCTTTCTTTCCATTGAACAGAAATGTCTCTATTTGGTGCTTTGGTTGTTAGGAGTTCTGAAAATAAACCGAAACCCTTAATACATGGGAAGTGTGCGTTTATTTAGAGAAGTTTCTATCCATATAATTACCCACCTGTAAGTTTCACTTTTAACGTGTATACTGGCATATCCCATTGGAATCTGTGGGGGGGGGGGGGGGGGACACCCAAGCGGTGGTAAGTAACCATAATATGACCCAACCGTGTTCCCACACACGCATCCAACTGTGGACCCACACACCCATCCTTCGATTCCCACTACTATAGTAGATGGAGCCAATACCGACTCAACGGAAAATTGGCGGCAGTAGTTTGCCGGCACCGTACATTTCGACCCCAGATACTCTCCAATCCCAACGTGTATTTGGAATGTATGGGCACTTTGCAATATTCCTAACAATCTTAGCTAATGCAGTTCATCGCTAAGATAGCCGTACACGGGTAGTGGCTAAATGGCAGTCCGAGCAGACGTGGGGAACAGAGGCTCTCCGCTATTACCAACTGATCCATACCGCCGTGGCCTGTACACCCATAAAACCACCCCCCGGGGATCCACATAGACGAGGGAATGCCTAAACACGGAAACACCACTGCAGAAAGAACCAGCACCAGCTACCACCTATACAGAGGCACTTGTAAAATTCGCGGCGCAGGCCAAGACCGCAACCGCGCCAACATCCCCGGCACCTAACCACACATGGCCGCGACCACACAAGCACTCCTGCAACCCCAACCCAGGATCCAACGCGGAAACCACACAATCGCAGCAGGATACCCTCGCACGCCATCCAGTATACTATATCCGCGCTACAGACCCAAAAACCTCACTGACGGTTCCTGATAGAGGGAGGTGAGAGTGGACGTGTGCCTGCGTCAGGCCCCAACTTCCAGACCCTCAGACACCGCGTGGGTGAGCTTGAGGAGCGGGTTTCTCCCAGAAGACACACTGGCGACCGTTCCCTGCCTGAACTAGACTCCCTCCGACAACAACTGCAGGCGCAGCGGGTGAGAATGGACGATTTAGAGAACCTTTCGCGCCGACAGAACCTGCGACTGGTGGGGTGTCCCGAGGGGGCGGAGGGGGGAATCCAGAACATTTCCTCAGTGCGAATAGAATAAACTGTCTAAGGGAATTAAAACCCCTTCGGAGCAAAATATGTCAACCCATCTTCACCATATGGTTGTAACGAGCCCGGGGGGGGATAGGAGTCCTCCACAAGCCTCTCCCCCAGGCTCCAGACCGAGCACCAATGGTGGCCTAAACTAGTCAACGCACAAGACAGAGACCCATCCTGATACTAGCCAGAATAAAAGGCAAACCCTACAAATTCAAAATCTCCTATCAGATCTTCCCAGACTATTCAATTAGACTTAACAAAAAAAGAAGGGCCACAAATTCCTCGGAGTCAAACAGAGACTTAGGGGCCGGCTCAGACCTGCCATACTCAATGATTTTACGCCCGCAAAACTGAGACTACAACACAATACTGCTACGATTCTTTGACTCTCCTTCAGAAGCACACTTGGATGGATTCGAGTACCTTTGGTCCACCAGGGAACCCGGATCTACTACGACTCCACCAAGACTAACAATCCAATTCCTCTCGGGTAAAATCCTACCCAGGGTACTCTCCCTAAACTGACCCCGCCGCCCAACTGACCGCCCCCGGCCCCCCCCCCCCCCTCCCCCGGACCCCTACCACAGGACCTGCTCCTCGGGCAAACATATCCTCACAACGCCACAGGATCCCTTAACCCAGCAAGCCCAAATGGAAACCAAATATGGTAAACCACCAACCGCACAAATCAAACTTCTTATGGTCCCAAAGCGAATAGAACATAACAAGGATGCTACATACCATCAGAAAGACTTACCTATAACACAAATACATCAACACCCATCCAGCTCGTTGCCTTACCTAGGCAGGTTTCATTCACCCTCCAAACTCTATGACACCTTGCACCCAATGGATTTCAGGCACCCGAAACTCACTCCCCCCCCCCCTCTCCCCCATGGGGATAACCCGGTGGAAGAAGGATCACACAAGCTCAAGAAAAACAAAAAAAAAACCAAAGCCATAATGACTCATCCCACGACTCGCCAGAATAAACACGGCCCCCCTCTTCCCACCCCAACCACCCACAACCCTTGCTATCATTTATGAGGATATAAACCTGCACTGCAACTGTTTGGGAGCAGGAAAGAGAGATAACTCACCAAAGGGCGGGGAAACTATGAAGCACAGAGGGAAAAATTACAACTGTAAAAGTAGATGTTAATAATCCTGAACTAAGTCCCGTTATTAGGAATGTGTTAAATGGTGGTGAAATATTTTATTTGATAAAAGTTAAACCCAGGTACTGGAGATAACTCCCCACCAAATCCCGATTTTGCCCTGGTTCCCCCCCTCTTCCTTCCCTTCCTAACCTTTCCCCCACGCCTCCCCCAACGCCACCCCGCCGAACCCTAACTACAACTAACAAGCAGACCTGCACCATACCTGGTAGGCGGATGGAACCATACCATCCACAATACCCTTCCAAACTACTTTCTTGCCTAAACACCGTTCTCCTCACACCCAGATAAAGCTAAATTTAACAAGTATAAATGGTATAACCCATAAGATCCCCATTAATGTGTTCCCCCCCCCCCCCCCCCCACCAACAATCTCTCCCCGCAGAAGTACCCCTTGGAAAAACCGACTACCCCCCGGTAATATACACCCAAGGTATATAAAGATAATCACCTAAAGTTTGACTGGGGAGCCTCTCCCCCCCCCTCCAATGTTTTTGAACAGGGCAATTTATTAGGTTTAACTGATCAGCCCCCCCCCCCCCCCCAACGCCACCGTTACCTAGGAACTTACATCCTAGGCGAGCCATTGGTTATTGGACCTTAGGTTTCACTACATTGTTTTTGTAAAATACGTTTAAAAAATGTAATGTTCATTGTTGTATTCTTTCTCTTTTATTATTTCACACAACATCGTCTGACCAAGTTTCCGTCCGCCCCCCTGGGGTACGGAGTGGGCCCGCCCCTCAACACCCATTCACCACACATACCAGGGTGATCCCAGCGGCCGCCTCTCAGATAATCTCATGGAATACTTTCGAGGCCTCAATCAGAAATCCAAAGCCTTACACAGTTCATTTACACAACACTCCTAAACCAACACAACCTGATATAGTCCTGTGCCTGCCGGAAGACACACCTGTTAAAAAAACCACCACCAAATTGATAAGACACCCTGGGTGGGATGGGCAGCCATAGCTATGCTCTGCGAACTCTAGGGCGGTCTCTATCCTAATTTAGGAAGTCGCTTTACAACCAAAACAACACAAAATACTCCAAGTCCAAAACAGATTGGAACACGGGAGAGATCATATACATCAGCAACAAGAATAGAAAACCAAAGATCATATTCCATTCAATTTGCATCTATAGCCCCCCCAGCACGGGACTCACAGTAGGAAGGCTATATGCACACACCGGCTACTAACCCAATTCCCGACGCCCGACCGAAGAAAACAAAAATACAAAAACACTACAACAAAGTACACACAAACTCTAATGCGGTCGGGGACTTTATCACATTCAAACGCCGTAATGTGCACACACAAAAAAAAGACAGACTCCAGTACAGCCCACACAACCATAATCCAACACCACAACCAACCAGCAAAACAAACAACAAACACAGAACACCTGCAAACTATCATCACTAACACAATCCATGGGGAGGATAGATCCTGGCCGCCCCGATATCGCCCACTACCAAAGAAATATCCTGTCCACTCATCACCCACCACCGCTATTCAAGATAGATTACCTATTCACGACCAAGAACAACACTACCGTCGAATCTCAGTCCATCCCTTCCCACCTTCCCAAGGAGCACTTCTGACCATGTCCCCCATCCCTTGGTCACATTATAAACGCGTACTAAAGCTCTGAACAACAGGTCTAGACCATTAGGAAACTAAAACCCCCCCCTTTTGGCTTTACACCAACAAATTCCCCTACCCAATTCCCCGAACACGACCCCATAAACCCTAGCTATCCTAGAGGAATTCCTAACATTCAACAAAAACAAACACAGACCTTAAACATCAATGGGAAGCCCCTCAGGCCTTCCTTAAGGGGCAAACTACAATAACAACCATCACATACATCAAAGATCCACACAACACATGAACTCCAAGGCACAACACAACATGCTAATACAGAAACAGCCTAAAAGGAAACATATCACCCTCAAACAAAACCCACAACTCCCGACAAGCTGGCTTCAAGCCCAACTCATATACGATAACATTCTTAAAACGCGAAAAAACAAATCGGAAAACAATTTTGTCCATCGTCCGCCAAAAATCACTGTTCGAACATTGAACCACTCTGCTCGAAAACTTCTGACCCTTCCTGATCCAAAGATCCACTCCCAACCAACACTATAACAAATAACTGAACTCTCAAGAACACGGTCCACCACACACAAATAATCACGCATTCCACGATATTTTTCTTACTCCCAGCTTTCGACATCTCGCTTAACCCACACCCAACAAAATCATCATCGACTTTTTAAACAATACAATACCTTTTAACCAACCCTATCCCCCAGAACACAAAACACAACTAGACGAACCTCTCACCAAAAGGAAGAAATCCAAACGCATCCAGAATGTCCAGCAACTAAAGCACCCTGGACCGGATGGCCTCGCCATCCGAAATAATACAAACGATCCAGTGAACAAATAATCACCCGCTTTTCGATATGTTAAAAAACAAATGCACAAGACTTAACATGATTCCTGCCCCCCCTCCCTATACAATGCCAATATAATCGTACTTCCCTAAACCCAACCCCGGAACGACTCCAACAAGAATGTGTGGAAGCTCATCCAGACCAATTCCTTATTATCAGTTGAAACGACAAAACCTAGCGAAAGAAGTCCCTAGCAACAGAGTAAGCACAATCATACATCGATCAGCCACCCAGATCAAACAGGATTCCATGTCCCTAATAAAGCGACAACTATAAACCTTAGACGGACCTCATGATCCAACCCAAGGTACCATGACAGCAGGTACAAAAAAACGAATAATAGTACTCCCTAGACGCATGCAAGCTTTGACCCATAGAGTGGCCTTTCCTTTCCTCCAGGGGTCCTCACACTACTCAAAAAATTCGGGTTTTGGGGCCAAAACTCATAAGATTGTGATTCATACTGTACGCTGCCAATAGGACCCAAAGCCCCAATCCGTAGTAAATAAAAAAACAACACCTCACCAACATTTACACGAGGCAGGGTCACGCGACAGGGGTGTCCCCCTCTCCCGCTTTCTATTCGCAATAGCTATTGAACCAGTTAGCGACCCTCTACGAACCAACAAAAAAACCGATATAAAGGCACTCACTATAGGCAGCCACACAGAAAAACTGGACATATAACGCAGAGACTTAATACTTTTAAATTCCTGGAAAACCCCCCACCTACTCTCACTCCCTACAGGCGATCCACAACCACCAATACTTTGGAGAATACTCCCTCCGGAATTATTAAATCAACGGGAGAAGTCATGATATAAAACCCCCTAAGACGATATAACCACCTAAAGCCCCTCACAAAACACCCCCATCCCTAGAAAAAACATTTCCAAACATACTTAGGAAATTACACAAATAACCAAATCCCCACAACAGTCGATTCCCTTATATAGGTCCTTTACTCTCGACCTTGTACACACACAAAAACAACAGCTGGAATTTCCTCCCCCCAATCTATGGGTAGAATACAACTAACCCAACAACCTTCCCATACTTACCGAAAATTCTATAAGCATTATCGACCACACACTCAACATACATACTAAGAAGTTTCTTTTTTTCTTCGTTTTAAAATACACACAAGCCTTATCTCCTTTCCTTTCATATGGAACTCAAAAAAAAGCACAGAACTAACCTAACCACCCTAAACAAACCCCCTAAAAATATGGAGGAATTATCCCTCCCCACTCTTCACTCTACTATTGGTCAAACACAACTAACATATCTTCAATGCCTGGGTAAAAAACCCATCAAGCCGCCCACACCATCAGATTTAATGATGACTGAATATTTAAACAGACCATCACAATGGCATACCTGGAAAATACCCAAAAGCTGCTCATATAATAGGGCAAGGACGCCCATAACAACACAAGCCACAAAATCATGGCGCTCCACCAAAAACTACTACTACTTCTCCGCCTAACTGGACATTTACAACAACACACCCCCCAATCTGGCGCAACAAGACCTACCAATCAATGAACACTCCTACCCGGCTCCCCCAACAATGGACTCTATATGGTTAATCTGTAACCTTGCGATATAATACACAATGCACGCAATTCATAACATTTTCAAGACCTACAGCAAAAACACAAGTAACCTACTAACCTTCACTTATTCGTAACCTCCCACTTACCCATGCGTTTGATAGCCACCAAAGCCTCCCCCACACACCCAACTCTATATCGAAACACCCTATAATAGGCATAATCCGCACACAAAGGCCAAAAAGACCCATCGTCCAAGCTCTAATACAATACTTATAACACCACTCCAAACCCTACACCAGCCAATATAAAGGGCAAAATGGTCTACAACACATAGGTGACGTCCAAACGGAAAGAACAATTGGTACGAAATATTTAACTCCACACCACCAGCCTCACCCTCACCAATATATAAACTAATCCATTCAAAATACTACACCAAACCTCCGCAACTCCCCACAACTCAAACACATAAGCCCATCAGCTCTTCAACACTGTCCCGAATGCAAATAAACCCCAACGCGATTTTTAGACAACACCAATCTCTTGACTGTCACCAATCCAAAATTACTGCTACAGATTTCAGAGAATTTCTATCCAAACTGTCCCCACACCCAATCCCATGCACCCCGCTTACCTGTATCTTTGGATATTTGAGAACCTCTATACTGGTCCAGTCCCAACACACTTTCCATGCAGCAACACATTCTAAACACGCTAGAAAGCCATAATCACTAAGATGTCTCTCACATAAAAAACCTAAACTCAAAGCTTGGAAAAAACTAATCAACACGGAACCTCCCCTAATCAAACACTGAATATATATGCAACAAAATTGTCCAACCAATTCATCCAACAAGGTCAGTTGAGTGTGTTGGCTGATACACCAACACTAATACAACCCTAAAACGTACCACAAAGGCTGTCGCATGAACCGCCTCCAACCCAATAGTTCAAACTGGGGCCCCACCGCGAACCAAGGGGAACGAACTAAAACGGAACGAATTACAAGAAAACGGATAAATCAAGCGCACTGCAGTAATTATTTTATCTTGATAACTTATCTCCAAATGGAGACTTTCCCCCTCTATACCTTCCTTCTTCTCGTTCTGTTATAATACGCTACCCTCCCTCTCTGCTCCTAAATATTTTACTACCCTACCTTCTTCTCACTGGTTCCCTCTTAAAACCAGCGTTATTATATGTGAAATGTTGATTGTTTTAGGTATATAACAAACAAGTTGTAAAGCAACTACCAATTGCAAGATCAAATCAAGTTAAACTGTTAACTATCAACCAAACCAAACATGCTAAAAATGAGATGTAAAAATAAACTATACAAGACAAGTTTTTGAAAATGTTTTTCCCCAAGTAAAAATGTTATGTATTGGGTATCAGCCAATAAATACGGTATTTAAAAAAAAAAAAAAACAAAGATAGCGACACACGGTGGACTGATCCAAGCCCTCTTCATCTTTTAGGGGGTATGTGTCCGTTGCACATACATGTCCCAACCTCATTGGGCATCCCACTTACTGAAGTTACAATATTGTTTTTAACCCCATTCACCTTGTGGTTATATTGTTTAACAATGAGGTGACCGCTTTAGCCCTGTAGCCAAAGATAAAAACTAAAGGGTGAGCAATATTTCCCTGTAATGGTTCAATATATTAATTATTTAGATCCCTACAACAGCCCTCAAAAACATGAACTGTCCCAGTTATAATGATCCACGTACATTAAAATAGGAGCAGACGCCTCAATCTCAATACTTTTGACATTTGCAACTAGAGGTCCAGCCCAACCCTCCGGTGCTATTCCAACCAGACTGAGCAACAGGACCAGCACAATGTTTAAAGCCAGAAATAGAACTGATCAATACATTTTCAAATTTACCGCTTGTGTAACCTGTTGGTGGTGTTGAACATAAAACTACTGTAATATATAGAGGATATTCACATTCACTGAGGATTCTGTGTCCATATAAAGGTACATCAAGGACACAGACTGAGTTATACAGGGAACTCTGGGTACCACTCATGTAATTATAAGGGATAAGTAATTCCCCTCCTGTAATTAATAAGGATATTAGAATAGCCCTGGAGTTCTTTGTCTATATCAAGTGGTACAAGGACACCAAGATGAGGTTAATACAGGGCAACTCTGGGGTACCACTCATGTATTAATAAAGGGATTAATGTAAATCCCCTACTGTAAATTATAAGAAATATTAGAAGCACTGAGAGTTTCTGTGGTCTATATGAAAGGTACAATGACACAGACCCTGATTATACAGGAAACTCTGGGTACCGACTCATGGGTATTATGGGATAATGTATCCCCTAATGTAAATTCATAAAGATATTAGAAAGTCCCACTGAGGAGTTTCTGTGTCCTATATATAAAGGTACCAGGGACACAGACTGAGTTTATACAGGGGAACTCTGGGGTACCACTCCATGTATTATCTATGGATAATTAATCCCCTACTGTAAATTAGAAAGGATATTAAGTCACTGAGGAATGTTCTGTGGTCCATATCAGGGACAAGGACAATAGACTGGAAGTTAACAGTTATGACTGCTGGGTATACCGAATCATGGGGGGGGTATTAAAGGACTAAGTATCCCCTATACTTTACTTATAAGGATATTAGAAAAGTTCACTTGATTATTTCCTGAGTCTAATATAAAGGTAAACAAGGCATAGACGAGTTATACCGGACAACTCGAGGGTACCTCTAATGTATTATAGAGGGGATATATACCCCATACACTGGTAAAATTATAATGAATTTAGAAGTCACTGTGGCCAACCAGAACTACAAGATATGTTATTAATACCAGTAATTCAATATGTTAATAGGCACCATCTCAACCGTACCCAACCAGAACCAAAGTATATGTATGCATACGCGATAGTCCTCAATATTATATAGTAATCACTGTAACCCAACCAGAACTACAAGTATCAGGTTTAATACCAGTAAATTCTCAATATATATCGTCTCCTGTACCAACATGAACCTGCAGTATATGTATTAATACCATAATTCTCCACGTATTTTAGATAGTATCAGCCGTACCAACCAAAACTCGACATTATATGTATTAATACCGGAATTCTCAAGTATTACCAGTATATAATAGACCTGTACTAAACCATGAACTACAAGTATATGTATTAATAACCAATATTCTCAATATTATACTAGTATCCCTTGTCATACCCACCAGGAACCACAAGTATAATTTATTAATACCAGTAAAATTGCCTCATATTATATAGTATCCAAGCCCCCGTACCACACCATAACACATAATATGTATTAATACCAGTGATTCTCAATATTATAATAGTAATCAACCGTACCACCAAACCAAAGTATATTTAATTAATACCAGTAATTCTCAATATTATATAGTAATCAACTGTACCACCAGAAACTACAAGTATATGTATTTATACCAGTAATTTCCTCAATCTTATATAGTATACCTGTACCAACCAGCCTAACATTTTTATGTATAGAAAATACCAGTAATCTCAATATTTTTTCAGTCTTTAGAAACTTATCTAGAGCCCACCGCGTTTCAGTAAAAAACCTTTGCCATTGGCCACATCTGCTGTAAGACAGAGTCCACATTTCATTTCCCCTCCCCGTTCTCACTGTTAAAGAAAACCTTTCCTAAACCCCCTTTCTAAAGCTTAAAGGAGTCCTCTGATATGAACCGATTAAGTAATCATGCATCAAGAGTTTTTGAAATTTGTATGGCCATTACTATATTTGCATTAAGTGATCAGCTCCCCACTCAAATTTCACTACTCTAGTGTCCTAAAACAAATCCCTCAAACCTTGTCTAATCTGCCCTTAGCCATAGTTCCAAGTCCCTCCATTCCCCTTATTAATTGTATTTCCTTTCCTTCTCTGAAAAAACTGCTTTTCAATTTCCAAGATGTCCCTTTTGTATTGGGATTCCAAAACTGCAACCACATTATTCCATTGAGGCCTTACCAGTGCCTTTGTAAAAGAGGGGAGAATATATTTTTCTCTCTTGATTCCATTCCCCTCTTTATACAAGACAAATATCTTTGCTAGCTCTCGCCGTTTTTTGCTGCCTGGCACATTGTTTGCTACAGCTAAGTCGTCATCTACCAGAACCCAAATCCTTTTTATGTTCCAGTCGAGACCTACACAGGAGTTATTTATGTTGTAGGGTGGCACCAGGATTGTTAAACCCCAAATGCATCACCTTACATTTATCCACATTGACTCCATCTGCCATTCTGGCTGCCCATTTTTGATACTATCTAGGGTCAGCTTGGCAACACTTCTAAGTCCATTTATCAACATATTAAACAGAAGTGGCCCCAGTACAGAACCCTGAGGCACTCTGCTTAGAACCTTTAGCCCAGCATAGATGTAGCTCCATTAACAACCACTCCTCTGTTTTGCGGTCCCAATAACCATTGTGGGTTTCTCTATCCATGAACAAATGTTTTTCTTCAAGGCAAAGTCCTCATTTATACATTAGAGAGTCATCTAACGCGGCACAGTATCAAAAACTTTAGGCAAATCCAAGTATTTACATCTACTTGCCTTGCTATGCCAGAATCTAAATTCCTTACTCCTTCTTCGGGGTGAACACAACCAAGTAAATTTGGTCTGGCACTATCTATTTCTCAAAATCCATGCTAACTACTATAATAAGATCAGTTCTGGAGACAAAGTCAAGGTATGATTCCTTATTTTAATCCCCAATTTATTTTTATTCAAATTAAATAGAATAAAATATCAACATCTAATAGTCATTAAAGAGTTTTCTCAGAACCTGTCATATATAAAAAAAGTTTAGGTGTCAATGTGACTTTTTCAATTTAAAAGGGGCAATTATAGTTGAAAATTTTTTTTTTTTTAATTTCTTCTAATGTATCCTATACGTCCATCCCATCCACCAGGGGTACCCTTTAGTTTCTTTAAATTCTTCATAGTCCCCCGAGATATAATGCTTTTGAATATTCCTTGATTTGGTCTAGGAGCTGCTACCACCTCATCTGTCACTCAAATGCAAACACCCCCACACACTTCCAAAGCTCCCCCCTGCATAAACTGGTCACACAACTTGTGCACCTATAGTCAATGCGCTGTACGTGCAAACACACTCAAGTAAAACCCTTAACCCAGCAAATGAGCCTAACAACACTATAAAACTGCCCCCTCCCCCCCACAAAAAAATCTATATACATACAAACCAGTGGACTCAAAATGGAACAACTAATCCAGGAATATAGAATACAGTAATATCAGACTATATAACAACAGACACCAGTGCAATCTAGAAATATCTAGACCTAAAAGCCACTGAAATGTAACGACAAACAAGCATGGTCCACTGTTTTTTGTGGAAGGTCCTCCACTACCATACTGCTGTTACCACTGGCTCTCTCTTCATTGATTAATGATCTCCCTAAGCAGGGGGGAAGAGATATACCTTTAGGTAAAAAGTTAAATACAATTAAGCAAAAGTTAGAGACCAGGCCCAGAGTTCAATTAACTTTAACTTGTAAAAAATCTCAGCACCACTTGTCCCTCCTCTCGCCCCCTCTCGCCCTCCCTTTCACAGATTGCTACTTATATTTCACACGTTGATTGCCTTGCAGTCTAGCTCTGTCAAGGGAGTGGTCAACAGGAATGTCAGCACTTCATTTAAAGTCCTTTTCGACTGCCAATTCTCGGACCTCTGTACTAACAGCCCGTCACAGCTTGAGGGGGAGTAGACCGAGAGGGGAGGGTGACTACCGCTTTGGTACAACCTTCTAACTTCTGCCAGTGTGAAGAAACTAAGGCCAACACAGAAAACCATGAAATTACTGCAGCTTATACTAAGTGATATCTATACATTGTTAACGACATAAGATTTTTTTTTTTCTCACTATAGTTGCCCTTTAAATAATATCACATGGGTGCCTTTTAAGTACGAACCTCCTGGTTTAAGCCGATGGTCTTTTTAACTACTCCTCCTCTATCCAAGAGCCACTGAACTTAGGCATGAGCCGTGTGGTGTGTCCAAAGGACGAGAGATTGGGTTTTGTGTAAATTTGGCTACATACATTGTAATGGAATGTGAGTGAGAAAGTAAAGTTTTTCTTTAATGTTTTTTGGGGGTAGAAATTACATATGAAAGGAAAGTGTAGACAAAACACTGTTTTAATTCAACAGTTCCTGGGCCGTCAGGGAAGAACCTGTTTTTTTGCCTGAACTCTCCTTTAAGAAACCCATAATCTGAATCATTGTTAATGGATGTAATACAATAGAGGTTCTAATATAAAAAGAACTTGCTTTGTGGGGTAACTTTATACAGCTTGGTCAACCCTCAATGGGTACTGCCTTTGCTTCACATCCCCCAGCTGTCGGGAAAGGCTACATACACATACGTATAACCTTTGTTAGAAGGCGAACTTGGCACCTCATGTGGAATGACATCACAGGATTCTTTACATATTGGGAAGTCTGCTACCCATTCATTCGCGACATGAAGCCCCTAAACCAAATGTATTATTTTACTTAAATTTTTCCTTTATAATGATTTTATTGCGACGTATTATTAAGCTCTCTCGTGTTAAGAGATATTTCATGGTATGACACATGGTGCCTATCCCTGCAAAACAGAAACATTCCACATCAAACCCTTTAGAAATCATGAGCAATCACTTATGTCGGTAATGTAAGATCGCTCCAATGACGCCTCGGAGAAATATCATCTAATTAAATGGCCAATCCCAGCCCTAAACTGAATAACTTAATATTACCGGATATACTCGAGTATAAACAGAGTTTTTTCAGGCTTGAAAAATCGGCCTGAAAAACTCGACCGTCCTATACTCCGAGTCACTATAACTAACCTTTTGAAGATCACGTCCTCGTCCATCCGGCCAGCCGCACGATCAGTCCATGTACTGGGCGCCGGCCTACGTCCACTGCCCGGCGCCAATTATGACCGTCATGTGCAGTACATGTGAACTGATCGTGCGGCCTGCCGGCATGGAAGGACGCTGCACACACGGAATGTGAGATGACCCTGACTGGCCGGAATGGAGAGGAGAACTTAACCAGCACACGTCTCCATGACAGCCCTTGGATGGAGGAAGAGCCCACAGTCCCTGGATCAATGAGCTACTTACAAAGTTAAAGTCAAACTTCACTGGGTATTGATGTAGTGAGGTGGATTTGTCAAGATGCTTTGAAACACAACTCCCCATCATGCTTTTATAATAGCTGGTCTGTAGTTTTTCCAAACATCTTGATGCAATGAGGGTGCAATTTCAAGTGTTTTGGAACTACAACTCCCAGCAATGCTTTATTAGCTGGGGTTTTGTAGATTTCCAACACCTTGAAATGCCACTTGTTTCTAACACTCGGTTGTCTACCTCGAGTCAACAACCTTTTATTACAAAATTTTTTAGGTGAACATTTGGGGTCCGCACCACAGGAAAATTTGTTTATACCGGGTTTGGTTTTTCTCTGTAAATATACGGTATGTAATCAACCCCCGCCAAACCTAAGGGTTTATGTTTTGAAAAATGTGAAATAATATATTCTAGAAACTGAAATCCCTGCAACAATGTGTTCTGTTTCCCCTGTTTTACTGCTTTCCTAGTTCTTCTAGAGTTTAGTAACTGTTCAGTTTATGGCATTGACAGTTGACATCACAACGCCATGCAATGTAATCCTCTACCTGCCGTCTTCTGAGCACAGCCCAGGCGCAGTACAGGCCATACAGGTTTCCTACATTGCTCATATTTTCATGATTAAGTATTCATTTTAGGGCTGGACTTGCCCTTTAATTAGAGATATTTCTCCGAGCGTCATGGAGCGATAATTACATTACCGACATAGCTGATTGCTCATTGACTTTCTAAAGGGTTGATGTGGAATGTTCTGTTTTGCAGGGATAGGCCATGGTCATACATGAAATATCTCTTAACAACCGAGAGCTTAATAATAAGTCGCATAATCATTATTAAAGGAAAACTTTTAAGTTAAATAATACATTTGGTTTAGGGGATTCACTGTGGAATGAATGGGGTAGCAGCCTCCATATGTAAAGAATCCTGTGATGTCATCAATGAGGGTCAAGTTCGCCTCTAACACAGGTTCTACGTATGTGATATGTAGCCTTTACACAGCTGGGATGTGCAAGCAAAGCAGTTACCATGAGGGTGACCAGCTGTATAAAGTTCCCCCACAAGCAAGTTTCTTTTTATATTAGAACCTCTATTGTATACATCCAGTACAATGATTCACTGATCTATGGGTCTTCTTAAAGGAGAAGTTCAGGCAAAAACATGTTTCTTCCCTGACTTCTGTCCCAGGAACTGTTGAATTAACAGTGTCACACTTTCCTTTCATATGTAATTCCTAACCAAAAAACATTAAAGAACACTTTACTTTATCACTCACATGCCTACAATGTAGCCAATTACCCAAACCCAATCTCTCTTCCTTTGACACACACTGCTCATGCCTAAGTCAGTGGCTTGGATTAGAGGAGGAGTTAAAAATGACCATCGGCTTAAACCAAGGAGGTCTACTTATAAAGGCATGTTATATATTTAAATTGAAAGTCACCTTGACACTAAATTATATATACAGGTCTTAGAACTCTTTAATGACTATTATATGTTGTATATTTTATTCTAATTTAATTTGAATAAAAATAAATTTGGGATTAAATAAGGAATCATATCCTTGACTTTGTCTCCAGAACTGATCTTATTAGTAGTAGTTAGCATGGATTTATGAGAAATAGAT